>JXXA01002083.1:0-10399 GCA_000956255.1 Anopheles punctulatus | reverse complement strand
GCGCTGGAAAATCGGCTGGTGCCAGGAAAATGAGCGTACGAAGGAACAAAAACAACCGCCGGCAAATCGTGTCTTGCTGGTTTATTTTTTGCGTAATGTCGGTATCTTTTTTCTTGCCGGCTGTTGCGGGCAAGCTTCGTAAACGCAAACGCTTTGTGGACAATGAATTATTAATCGAATGACGGTTCATACCGCGGCCGCAGGGGTGTTAAGGGGCCGGCTGAGATGGGAAGGTAGACAAAACGAAACAATACCGATGAGATTAGGGCGACCGAAGCACCCTCGAGGAATTCGGGCAAGGAAAAAGCCTTATTTTGGGGCCAAGCTCAGCGCTCATATACCTTCTTCGCTTCCTCAGCCACCGCTCACCGACCGAGAGTTGCTTTTCTCGGTGTGTCAATTTAACTTGTAATGAGCTTTGTTCGAAACTTTTTATTGTCACACGGTTGGAGGGCTGATTGCAGGAGGAGGGAGTGGTCATTTTCCAATGTTTTCCAACCGACCCCACAGCCCATCCCATCCCCGCCTTTTTCGGCACGGATCGTGTTGTGTTTGTGACGAGGGGATTAGATTTTGCTTACGAAAATTACGGCCCGTGTTAGACGATAAATAGGAAGCGTAAACGATTTGATAGGATTAATTATGGTGGCGGCCGGGAGAGTTCCACTGATCCGAGCCACTTCCGTGCCGGGCACGTTTCGGGTGCAAATGGATTGTCAAATGGAGCGCGCGATGGTCGATGTTTATTTGCTGTTGTCCGGATATTCGGAATGCCCGTGAGGGATGCTTGATGGACGCGTCTTGATGGGGGAATTTAAAGCGAGCAGTGAGACAAAAATGAAAAAAAAATGAAATCTGGACTTCTTGGATAAATTGTCTTACGGAAGCGTCAAATAATCAGTTCAGAAGATGATTTGAATCACGCAAAATATGTGCTAATATACATTGTTATCAAAGTAATTAATTCTAATTTAATTTTTTTTAGTAGTATTTATCCAATTTTAGAGGAGTGGCCAGGCCGTGTCATTAATATAGAAATTATTATTATTTAATTAGTTTTGTTCAGATTATAATGCTGTACATTTTACATTACTTTTTAAAAAGTTTATAAAAATAAAAGTAATTTTTATCCGTACAAAATTTCCACCAATCTGTTTAATTGCTGAAACGCAAAAGAATTCTAACAGTGACCCTCTTAAGAGCAGCTAGCTTTCGGTTCTTATCACGCATTTAAAGGCGACGGAAAGCCTTTGACCGTAATCTTCAACACACTCTGTCACCTCGCAGGTAGGCGGCAAAAAGTGGAGGATGTTGATATGCGAGTCAGATGCCATGCATAATGCATAACCATGCAGGACACACCGAATCGTGTGCGGAAAAATGACCATTCCCGTAAATGGTGCCCTCTCCATCTGTCGAAATAATAAGCAACCGAGTGGCCGTGGACGGAAGGCGCATCGTCCTGTTTGCCTATTAGGCTTCCACTCACGGGACAGAAACGAGGGAACCAGGTCCAGGACTACCGAGTGCTGGGTGTTTCTTCTTTTTTTTGTTTAAGGGGTAAACGTCGTTCATTACGACAAAATACACTTACCGACCGTACAAGCACACACGGCGGCGAGTGAGACGGTTCGTTTCCTTTCACATATACACACGCCTCGCAAGGACAGAGAAACGGGCGTAAATGGGTGTTTATTTTCCTGCCCCCTGCACTGTGCGGCCGCATTGCTAACATCTAACACGAACACTCCCACCCAATCCTCTTTGCTTAATTGTGGCTTAGGACCTTGTCTTGTTTGTGGAATGTTTTTGCACTTTGCGTTGGAGGCTGCAGCAGAAACAGACAGTGGGACAGAGAAAGAGATAGAGAGAGTGGGAGCGAAAAAAACGCCTATTCGAAAATCTCCAATCCCGGTGGGTTCGCTTTGGATGCGGTTTGCGTGTTTTTCTTCCAGCGGTAGGTTTTTAGCGTAATTCGCTCTAAACGGATGTACAAACATGTGCGGCAACACTGACTGGTTTAGTTGTTTCACTCTCGACTCGCCTGGATTGCACCAGCAGTGGCACGGGAGCGTCCAAATGATTACCCTCCCGAGGGGATTTACCATCAAGTGAAGTCTGCACGGTTTTGATTGAGTGCTGGCAGTGGTGCGCCGGTGCCCGAGAACCGAGGGCTCCATCCGTGCCATTAAGATTTGCATGAACTTTACCTTTTGCGCGCCGCCGTTGGCTCACCGGCTGGCCGGAGAAAGAATAGATCCACGGGACCGTCCGTCTTCGGGGTGGATCGTTTAAGGATGAGAAGTTTCGCATGCCGAAACTTGCACACCGATTAACGTTGGGGTTTGGGCGGAGCGGAAGGGATAGGAGCGACCGGAAAACTTATGGCCATAAGGATTATTCCAATACCCCCCGGGCGAGCTGAAAGCGAGAAGATATCCCGACGAAAATGACAACGAAAAACATCTCTTCAAACAACAAACTTTTGCGCTGATGTTCTCGCTCACACGCGCGCGGAATAAGGGGCTACGGGGAAGGGGTCCGGGGAAGTTCCGACAGCAAGAGCTTCCTGGTGGGACACTGGAACCATCCACAGCCCCGGTAACACTGGGATGAATTTATAACCAACTTCAGAAGTCATAATTATCCCGAGCTGCTATAAATTCTGCCCGTAATTATTTCTACCTCCGCCCCATTTCTGCACTTCTCCGTCCGAGAGTACGGGAAGTACGGGGGTGCATTAAGCAGCCCTGGGCTCCCTTCCTGAAGACCGTTCCAACGGCGTGTAACACAAACCGGATACGGCGGCGGTGCGGACCAAGGATTAGCGAAACTTCACTACCTCGAACTCTCGGACGTCTGCAGTGTGACTTTTTATCGCAATCGCGAGCTGCGGCTGATGACGAATCGACGGACACAGACGGCCGAAATGGCCGGGCGCCACCGGTTTGTCGGAACCGGAAGCACAACGACGACTGATCGGACGTTTCCCTCACTCGCTTTCCTACTCTGCGGGTGGGATTCAGATTTGCGCGCCGCGGACGGAAAAGTTTCAAATGAGTAAAGTCATTTGGTTTATTAGCACTGATGTAATTGTAATCGTGTTTGTCTGCTAGAGGAATAGTTCCGTTTTGAGGCACCATGACAGTCGCAGCGCCATGGGGGTGTCGTTGTTGGACCGCTACGATCGCTATTTTTATTAGTGCGCAGAATAGAATTAATTTACATCGTTGTTGTCTGATTAAACATTGCCCAGCGCTGGCGACAGACAAGCGGTAGTTGGTTTAATGCTATGTTAGCTTTTTTATGGTCCTTCGAACCGGATTGTATAAGGAGAAACTCTTTGGAAGAAGCTGCAATTTAGCAAAAAAAATCAAAAATCTTTGCCTATCTCTAGACAACGTTATGATAAGAGTAAACTGAATACAATAATTTATTTTAGAAATAAGATGCTTTTCAATCTGGATTCTCGAACTCCAGATAAGACTAGATTTATGTCTATTTTGTCTATTTTGTTTGATATGTTTGACAGTAATTTATTTCAATATAAATTCAACAATAAGAAAAAAAGCAATTTGTTGTCGAATGTTAGGCCTCTTATCATGGTGACGCTTGTCCTGTTATATTCTTCTCCTCTCGAGCCAATCAACGACAACCCGGCTCGTGTTTCCGATAAATCAAACGACACAAAATCACAACCGCCCCGAAGCCGGGGGAGGTAAAATATTTCACCACAACAGAACACACTCGCACATAAATCGGCGAACGATTTTATTAAACGAACCAAGAACCTGGGCCTTGCCAAACGTGTTATTGCTACGGATGATACGGCGAATTCGACACGCGCGAAGCAAAACAAACTGACGGAGCAGCTCGCACACTCCTTTCGCTACGGTCTGGTGGAAATACTTCACGGTGACGAACCGACGGGGCGCGGTGTGGAGGGGTGGCAAGTGAAGAAGGTTAAGAAAAAGTCAAACCATCCGCATCCTACAATGCCGGCAAGATCCTACCAATCGATGACAACAAACCGATTCGCAGCCGCGACAGACGGCGGAGACATGCGTGGACGAAGCCGGAGGCCTTTCGCGCACGAAAAAAAAAATAGAATGTCTGCGTGATAAACGAACCAAATCAACATCACGTCCTTTTTCGTCGCTTTCTGTCGGCTGCTGGGGGACAAAGTAGAAACTTTTGCACGACAATCCGATTCCAGCCCGTTCTGAAGGGTGAGAAGGGAGGCTTGAGGATGTGTTTGTGTTTTGTGTATGCTCATTTCAAAGTCCTCGCTCGGCGGCAGAACAGGCGGCGAGGGACAGTTTCCCGACGTTACTTTTCCTTCAAGGACACATTTTCGACAGCGTATCCCTTCCGCGTTGCACTGCACCGCCGCAGTGGCTCGACACGCCCGCAGGAGGGCCAATTTTCCCGGAAGGGAATAAACGGATTGAAATGGATGAAGCCGGGAAAGTTTTTGGATCGGCGGTGGGACGGATGCCTGACAAGAAGGCAAGTCCATACACACGCGACCGAATGTGTTGTGTCTGTTCGATGAGTGGTTTTTTCTTTCTCACCTGGGACCTTCGGGGGTGTCTTTTCCTGCAAGTGCGTTGTGATATGATTCCTCCGGAGAGTAGGAGGCATCAATTTTGCGAATGCGAAGGGACAATAATATGTGTGTCCCATGTATTTTGGATGAGAAAAGATAATTCTTTGGAAAATACTTTATGGATGAGGTTCGTCGTCTAGACCGGCGAGATAAACACGGTACGATTGTCTCATCGAGCTAGAGGAACCGGCTGGAAGCACATATTGCAATCAATAAACCTGCTTACAGCATCCACAATTCGGTATAACAGTTTATCTCAACTGTTATACGAAGCGAACTGATTGGATACATTTGCTTCACCCGCATCAAATAGCCCCCCCACAAAAACCCAAATGAGCCTACCGTCCGAGGGTCGAAAACTCAGCGTTCCAATCAAATTCGTCTGCGAAATTGAATTACACCTCATCGAGAGCAGAATCGATCGAACGATGACAGTGTCCGAATCCTTCTCGGCTCGAAGTTGGACCCACTCGGCGATGGGGGAGGGAAGAAGAACGATATAATGTGATGAGTGAATGAAATCTGCTGCCGAAAAGTGGTTCGATCCGGCTGACGGGGAAACGGCCCACAAACACAAACAATCAATGACAAAACTCGATTTTGGTAAATCAAGCGAAAATCGAGCTGCTCGCTTGCGGGTTGTGATTGGCTCTAGTTTGTAAATCGTTCGCGATTGGTGTATGTAAATGCGTTAGCAAAGTATTGCTTTCTTTGCCGCGTGTTTGGCACTTGTTGTGGGTGTTTATTTTAATAACTTTCCAAATGGTACAATAGGACTGAGATTTGTGGTGTGAGACTTGAAGCTTGATGTCACGGAACCGATAGAATGCTCTCTTTAGGCGTGTATTTTTTATTTTTACGAAAAGAATTCCACAATTCAATCCGCACCGAAACACCGCTGGCTGGCACGGCAAGCCACAGAAATGCGAAACCGAGGCGCACAGCACGGCGAAAATGGTTCGCAAATGGGAAGAATTTTTCATTTATTCCCGGCACCACCCAGCATCTCCTCCCTCGTGTGAGAATTAGGTGTGTAATGGCACGGCAGCAGCGGCAGCCGTTTGTGGAACATGTAAACGTGTGGCACGGAATGGAAGCACGTCGCTTGGGCGAAATGTGACCGAGCGAACCTCGAACCATGCGCCCCAAAAAGAGAACTCCAATTTTCACAGTCAATTACCAGGATTGAACACAATTTCTGTGTGTTTGGGCTGGAACCGTTCCAAAGCGTCAGAGAGCGAACGGGAAGGGAAGTTGCACGGGCCGCGGTAACTTCTCAACTTTCAAACGAAGAAATTTCGCCTCACAAAAGAAATCCGTCCGACTGCACACGGGCGTTGGGGAAGGAAAGAACATTTTCTCGAACTTATTTCAATTCCCGCTCTTGCCCGGATTTCGCCAAGTGAAATGCCACCGAAACGTGTATGTTTATGTGTGTGATTGTATGGGTGGTGTTCACGTAGAAATAAACCCAAAACGAACCCAGCGAACGTGTCGAACCGTGGTCAAGAACCATGGGAATTAAAGTTTTTATCTTTGTCTATGGGATGTATGGCGCACCCGGCTGCTGCTTGTTGCTGGGTGGATTCTGCACGCTCGTACATGCCCGCTTTTGGTAACTAAAGGACCCGTCCGGAGTCGATGATAATCGATGAGCCGTTTGAGCACCACTCTGGGCGCAGTGGGGCAAGAGCTATTTTTTGGTCCTTCGAGCCGGATCGCATTCGAGCGGGAACGGAACTGGAATCTCACGTGCACCGGAACCGGTTGGAATGCACCGTCCGGTGAGATTTTTTTGGTCAAACGAACATATAATTAATCAATTTGCTGCATGACGACGTGATGGAAATTGCATTCCGGCGGAGTGTCTTGAAATATTTACTGTCTGTAGTCCGGTGGAGGTAGTCCGTGGAGGTAGTTCGTGTGGCAGTCCGTGGGCATTAAAAGCAACCATTTCTTACCTACAACGAGAGAAGAGAGGAAGGATAAAGTTCGTTAGTTTCAAGAATAGATGATAAAATTTTAAATAAATCATATCAAACTCGCACCAATTCGTAGCGAACCGTAAACGGATGAACTAAGCTGCAATCCTCATTTATCATCGCATCGCCTCGCGCAAGGCAAACCCCGACAGAAACCACGGCGCTAATCACACTCTTCATTAACTTCGTTCAGCTTCAATGGCAACGGCTAATTAAATGCACCACTAACTTAAGTGTGCGGGATTTAAAACGCGTTCATAATCTCCGGCCGGTCTCCGCCAGCAGGAAGTCGCGAGGAGACGGATTTCCACCATCATTGATCATTTATGAACAAAGCGAATCCATTTTTTCTTCCCCACCCCCCCTTCGCCACACTCTTTTCGCCTTTCGCTTGTCACTTTGCTTTGCCGCGATGCATGTGAGCTGGAATTAATAATTGCAGTTGCACACACTCGCAAGCGAGAGGAAGAGGACGAGTCAAAAAAAAAGAAAAAAAAATCTTCCGACAGTTTTAAATCGTTTGCGACGCGACTGTGGAGAGTCAAAGTGAAAGAGGTGGGTCCGGTGGGTTGTAATTAAGCTGATCGGTATCTCGTTGTCTCGTAAGAGGCGGGAGAAAAAGGGAAAGACAAAAAAAATGCATCCAGCAAACGCTTTCATCCTTTCAGCGTGTGCAAGGAGTCGCCGCTCCGCACGTAATCGTTGTCCTTTGGCGGAATCGTTCGCGAGGGAGCAGAAAAAATACAATTAATTATTTCATAACAATGTTGATCCTGTCGGTGGTGGCGCGGCAGTCAGGCGACCACCGGGAGATGGATGGATAAAACAAACAGGCTAATGCAACCAGCAACATCAAACGAAGCTGGCCACAAACAGTGGAAAAGGCGCGAACAGTAGAAGCATCTCGCAGTCATTTATCTTGGAGAAATTTTATTAAATTTTCATCCCACTCTCACGTCCGTCAGTTAGCCAGTGGATGGCTGTATGTGTGTGTGTGTCTTTTCCTATCCACGATGAAAAGAGAGATAATGGAATTTCGTTTCGTGCTGTTTTTTTTTGCTTAAAAAACCCGGAATTAAAAATTTTAACCCCCCGCATAGACACTGGTCTAGCTTGACGCAAACTACTGCAGTAATTAAAGAAAAGCACATATTCAACTCGAAAAAAGAGCGAACATCTTTCTCCTTGCACTATTCCTGCGCGACGCGCTTCCGTTCATTAACTGATACGGAATGGCGTCTTACCGCACACTCGCTCGCTCGCAAACCTCAGCCACGGTGGTCTCGTTTCGGGTCACGTACCGTGTCTCGGGCCGGTCGACACAGGGAAACGGCACGGTTCAACCCGACCCGCCGCGAACGAGGTGAAATAAATTCATTTATTTTATTAAATTACAAATGAATTTCAATGTAATATATTATTTGCGCTTGCTGCACGGTTTCATGCCACCGGCCGGGCAATGGAGACGAACGGATGGACGGCCCCGGCGAAGGTGTAATGCAATTAGACCGATTCGCTTTTGGCTTTGGCTCGGCGCACTCGGATGGATCGGCGTGTTGTTGCGTCGGTGGGTGGATGGACTGGGTGGGCGTTAGTGGCGTTAATGGAGATGAAGGTATCGCCGTGTGTCTTTCCGTTTCTGGGTTTTGCTTTTATTGGACGCTTGCGATGTCTTTGCCGGAGAAACGTCGCGGGTGGTTAACTAGATTACAGCCGAGGCGATGGTTGAATGACCGAAGCCGTGTGCTGGTGTTAGTACGTATATTTTATCATTAACAATCGATAGATAGTAGGGGAAAAAGGACGCCGGAAATGGTCGATCGAATCGGTCAGGAAGAACAAATGGTCTGATTGTTTGCGATGTAACTGTAATGGCTGATAATAATAGCGTTGAAGCATTTGTTCAAAATATTTGCTCCTAGATGGCGCTGGTAGTGGGTAGTTCATTTAGAAAGCAATACTATATTTTTTTTAATTCTAAATTAAACATTGCTTGGCATGATAAAATGTATTCGAAAAAATATAAGAGCAACAAGTTTTATGCTAAACAATCGTTCAACTAAGCTTATGCCACACAAACCATTTCTTGTCACAACAAACAAAATGCTAATTATCGACCGATTACCGGCGACCGTCGCGGCATCATTAGGCATTCGTTATGGCAAAACACTTCGATTTTGCCGGAAGTAGCCAATTTTTCCGCCACCCCGGATAGACGCGTCCCCTTCACCTCGAACGTTTTTCACCGCACCTAACTTAAGCGGGGCAAAAAGCCATAAAACGTAAAGAAAAACGGCAGAAAAAACATAGGGTGCACGTGAGAGGGAGGTTCGACCAAGGGGGGAAACAAAAAGGAAACTAACGGAAAACCTCCCAGCTTGGCGTTGCGGTGACTCGAACCGGAAGGTCATTTATCATCGTCACCCTGCGCCGACGACGAGGACGACGGCGATGGCGACAAGAGCAGTAAAAAAACAAGAAAAAAAACAACAACTTTGCAATAATGTGCTGGTGGTTGGCCGGCAAGGCCCTGCCACACGGTCATTTGCGGCCGAAAAACTTATCACAAAGCGATTTCGGTGCGACCCGGGGCGAAAAAAGGATATTCCACTGTGGTGGTCCCCGTCACGAGGCAACGGCTTTCTTCCGCATTCCAAATTTTCTTAGCTGAGTGGTATAAAATTGTCCTTCCTTTCCGAGCTTCCACGATGCCTCACTCCGCACGGCCGCACACGCAAAGCCTAAGCAAAACTTTTACGCTCCCGTAAAGAACCAAAAAAATAAAAAACAAACTGTTGGAAGAAAACTGTCCTCGGTTGGGTGGGGCGAACGGGGCCCGGAACACCTTATCCAATATGCAGACAGGCACGGGCGTTTGGAGTTTTTTTTGTGTTGGTCTACCGCCCGTTTTACCGAGGAGTTGGAGCTAAACGAATTTAAAATGAGCCTCAACCCCCATCTTCAACCAACGGACCCGGAAGAGATGCGCGGTACGGGTTTTCCTATTTTTTAGAGGAATTTTTCGGTGGCAGCAACTGCATCGAATCATCATCGTTCTTTCGGAACGAACCGAAAGCATCACATCGGCATCATCATCGCGATGAAAAAAAAATGTTGCAAGGATGGCAGCGAGGGACAAACACATCTACTGGCACGTTGCCTAAATCCAGGCGCTTTCGTGCTCCGTACGTCCCGGGCGCCACCGAAATTGGAAAATATATTTATTTCCTTCAATCGCTCCCACTTCTTCCCACGCCTTTTCTTCCGATTTCTTCCAGATTGGGGAATAGATCACGGCACGGTATTTGTGGTTTTCTCGGTGAGCTCTGCATAGACCCCCGCACGCGGCCACCATCTCTGCGGGTCACGGTGAGATGCATAAAGTGCTTTATTAGTATTCAAAAGGTATTTTCGGGTGGTTCGTTCGAGTCTGCGAGTCGCATCGGTCTGCATCACGAGCTGGTTTTACACACCCGCACACTCCATATCTGTACGCTGTGTGTGCGTGTTTTTTTTTTGCTCTGCACCTTTTTATTGGCCCGAGGAAATAAAAGTCACAAAAAAAATGCTTGGTAGGGGAATTTCATCCAATCGTACGCTTCCGCATTTGCGAATGCGAACACACTGTGCTGAATATTCGATGAAACATTCGAACCATCTCCTCCAAAGGTTGCCTCCGTCTGTCCACCTGAACAATAGCCATTGTAGAGGATAGACTTCGTGAAGTTGCTTCACCGTCGCACAATGAGCGACAGGCGGAATGGATATTCCGGTGCGTTTTGAACCAATCGGGTTTTGATGAAAGTCG
>JXXA01002079.1:0-10670 GCA_000956255.1 Anopheles punctulatus | reverse complement strand
GGGGGGGGGAGGCGTGAAACTTCTGGGGGCACCATTTTTGACAACGATGATAAAACTCCGCCCGAACAAGTTTCTCTGCGGAGTGGGAAAACGACGGAGCAGCAGGCGGGTAGCGGATGGTAGCGAATCTCACGGCACACTTTGCCTTTCAAGTCGACACTTGTGTGCGAGGACGTTCGGCAACCATTTCGAGAACGATCAAAATTTGTCTCCTCAGAGGGGGGGGAGGCGAACGCCTCGGCGAGTGTGAGTGTACATTTTAACAATCCCGCGCACTGATCTCTTCGGCTGGGGCGGCTAGAGAAGTTTAGGTTCACAAAAAGGCAGCAAAAATCGCCTAACGAGTTTGCCTTCCACTGCTTCCATCCAGCCACCTTACCGAAGGCATGGAGTTAAAGGACGGGGTCGGCAAAACGATTGCCGAACTTGCGTCCAATACGTCAGTCACGAGGCACGGAGGGGGGCTCGACTTTGCCGGAAGCTCGACTGGGCGCAAAGAAAGCAAGGGCAAGCAATCTCTCCCCCTTGTACTCGTACCGGGACCTCTTTTTTAATTGATGAGTTTACTTTTCCAACACTTTCCCGGGGCTGCTGCTGCTGCTGCTACTGTTCAACGGGGGACCGGGAACCGTAAAGTTTGAGCCGTATTTTGTTGTTCTTTCGCGCGTGTCGCGCATTTGAATGCACGAGCAGATTGTTGACACATCATTTAAAGTTCGCTCGCTTAACCTGTTTGGAACAAAAATACTCCACACCTGCCGCCTGCCACCCGGAGGTCGTAGGGGATAGAATAAGTTCCGGAGCATTCTTGCCGATGCTGGTTGCCGTATAAGGTCGCCCTGTTGGAAGCAACATTATATCTGGAACATTTCATAACCTTGTTTAACGAGTTGCGATATAAAGCGGACGGATTTATTATTGAAATTCTCCACTTATTTTACAAAAAAAAAAGATCTTTGAGTAACTATTACGACACTTCAAGCAATAAAAGCATAACCCTCCGATCCGTCCGTTTTGAAGCATTCTCTTTCGGAACCGTTTTTATTATGATCGTGCCACCGGAAAGTAATGAGATTTTAATGAGCCGTTCCAAACACGGCTATCGCACGGTGCACTCCCGGGCGCGACTACCACCTACCGGAATCTCGGAGGCGAATTTTTACATTAATTTTCTGCTGGTGTAAATTAATTTTCTATTTCAATTTTAATCCATCAATCGGACGGGATGCGACGGTGGCTTTTGCGACAGGGCCGTCAGGGAAAGCGTCTTAACGTCGCGCTTATCACGCTCATCATAATTTTAATTTAATCTAGAACCCCGGCGGGGCCACCGCCTAGACCGCCCGCTGCACTTTTTCCCTCTCCCCAGCCTCGCAGCCCTGCACCAGCCTCGTCACTCGCAGCGCCGCGCTCTCCGGGCGCACGGGAAATGATTTATTTTTGCGACGAAATTTAATAAAACTTTTCCACACCCGGGTCACAAATCGTCGCGCAAGACACACGGCCGGCGGGTAGGGTAGGGAAAAACAAGGTTCTATATCGTACGCGCGGCCCGTCGTGCTCTCGAGAACGAAGAAACCACAGAACGCTTTTAGCTGGCGTGATGTAAGAGGGAGAGAGAGAGAGAGAGAGAGAGTGAGAGAAAAAAAAACACACACACAAACCCCTCCAAGATTGGGCGCAAAGTGTGGGACGAAAGGCAAACGAATGAAAATGAATGCAAACGCGTTATCTTTAAGTTTCACTGTTTCGCCGGAGGGCGCCATCTAAGGAGCTTTCCGGAGTGGCATCGCCCGCTTGCCGGTGGTTTTCGGCCGCTCCTGCCGTATGTCCGCACCGTCGCTGCCGCCGGGTTACGCTCAGGTTCGCTGGGAGAACATATTGATGAGGAAGTAAATTAAATTTATTGATAAACTTTTGCCACTTTCCACTCCTGGTGGCGAGGCAGGGAGGGGGTTGCTTGGGAAGGGAGGGTTTTTGCGGTGGCAAGCGGTTGACGGCAGGATAAGTTTCATTTCCGTACCGCGAACGTTTCCGGAACGCTCGAGAGACAGAGAGAGAGAGATAGAGTGCGGGAGAAAAAAAACACCCCTGCCCTTTCGACGAATCCTGCGGTTTAACCTGCAGGATAAATCGTGTCTCCATCGGGGCTTGTGCCTTACAGTGCACGGGGGAAAAAATATGTGCAAATAGAGAGAGAAAGAGCAAGCGAGCACGAGCCTGTGTGAACACGTTTTGCGGGTTCTTGGTTTGGTTTTTTTTGCTTTCTTTTTTAAGTATTATTTATAAATTTTCTAATATTCCACCCAATCCGAACGAGCGGCGGTGTGCGGTACGAGTCCCGGGTGCGAGTGATAAGTTTTAAGCACCTAATTTGTTAAGGTCTGCTACATTTTATTGGATCACCGAAGGGTGCGAAATTGGGTATACAAGCTATTTTACCACCATTATGTGTGCTGCTTGCGGTCTCGGGTGGATTGAGTTTGGCAAATTATGAAATCTTTCTTCTCCTTTTCTGTGCTGCTGCTATTGATGAGATGGTTGCTATGGGAACGGGATTGAATTTGATTCTTTACGAAGAACATTTTCGGGGCAGTAATGTTTACGCGTACAAACGTCTTTTAATGGGTTTACTACATTTTTTAAAACGCTTTTGCTGTGTTCTGCATAATACAAACTATTAATGCTAGCACGAAACCTGTGGCATTTTTATTCGCAATATTTAAAATAATACTATTGTTGTATTAGTTTGCACTCATTAAAATTCTACAATACAATAATTCTTGAGTTTTAATTCGATGTTTCATTTCTTGTGCCTTCGTACCTCGAAACATCGTTCTAATTAATGAAGAAAAGGTGCAACCTTCCATCGTTTCTTCGCTTCAGTCCCATGTGCAAACAATCCACCTCGCGAACGATCCGAATGCGACGCATTCCGTGTCGTTTGGCACGCTTGCATACTGAACCAGGAGCTATTCGAAGTAATCCAACCAGTAATAATATCCACCCGGTAGAGAAGTGTTCAAGGGTCTGGCACATAAACACACACACACACACACACACACACACACACACACACATCGCAAGCCGAACTGCAATCCCGAAAGCGGAAAGGACTCCGCAGCATCCGCGCCCTGGAAGGAAGGAAAGTACTTACTCCACTGCATAATGGATGTGTAGCATTCTTCGTTTTTCGGGGTCGCTCGTTTAGGTTTTCTTTTCCTCCTGCTGCTGCTACGGTTGTTGTTGTTGTTTTTGTTTTCTCCCACATCAAGGAAAAACATTCACACACACACACACACACACACACACACACACACACACACACACACACACACACACACACACCCGTTCGGAAGGGTGGACGAAGTAGTGTACATTTACAAAAATCCGCCACCTTCGAGCAGCTGTGCGGCAGCCGCGGTGGGATTTAGCTGCTGCATCGCTGCACAAAGCGTCTTTTAAAAGGTGTGCGGACTCCGCTCCGTTCCACCACCCGCCAGCCTCCAGATGGGCCACACACGTGAGTGGAGGCAAAGCTGGGCTTGCTTTGCTTCTTGGCGTTGCTTTTGATTTGTGTCACGCTGTGCGCACTACCCGAGAGCACTACGTTTTCGATTTTTTGTCACCGCTTTTGTGCTCGTTGCAGATGGACGATGGAACTCGTGCTCATCACAAGTGCGGCGTGGAGTGCGGCGGGGTGTGGGAGACTGTATTTACAAACTCCCGCTGTCACGACACATCACAGTAGCCTGGCTGCTGGCTGGATTGTATCGCATTACGCTCCGGTTGCCTAGGGAACACCCAGCCATACTGCCACGGTTATGAGCCATGTGGTCGTTTGGGATTGGAGATGGCTTTTTTGTCGCTTTGTAGCATCCTTTGTTCCGCCCGTACTTGCCCTCACTTCCTCCACGCAACATGCGTCTCCTGGGTGGAGTTTTTTTTCCCTCCCCCCCCTCCCCTCGGGAACAAGCCAACCGTGTAAAGGTCACACAGGTTGTCGAAACAGTGAAACGTGAACCGAGGGAAACACAAAACCGTTTCCCCATTCTCCCGCCCGGTAGAAGTGTTGATAATAAATTGCTTTAACTTCAACAGCAGCACCGGAGATAGTGTTGACTTTTGGCGAAAGAGATATGGGTTACAAGTGAAAACAAAAAAAGGGAGAATTGAACGAGGCGGGAGCGACAAATCGGCGCAAATTTGCTGAAAAAAAAGTGATTGTTGGTGTTGTTTTTTGTTTCAATTAACATACATTTAATGGAAGGAAAAATAAAATGAAAATAATTAATATTACATTATCTTTTAAAACAATCAAACAGGTAAACTCTTACTCTCAGCTAGCGAAAAACTAGCATAAAATACCTCTTTCATTTCTGTTTATGTGCTTATATATTCATGTATTTTTTCGCCCACTTGAATATTCATGCGCTTCATCATAAAATAACACAGTTTCTGAGACTTTTGTACGACAACCTAACACATATTTGTTAGTAAAGCTAACACAATCACCGAGCGGTGTAATATTTTCTAGCTCCCACATCAACATCCCGTCCAGTGAAAAGTGTAGCAAAAAAAAAAAGCCACGAGCGAAAAGCCCAGATTCGCTCAACCACTGCCGCAATTACACTAAATTTGAATGTAAAATTCATATTCGCTCGCAACGCTCTGAGCCATGTGCTACCGACCGCTTCCGACTGTGACCTAGTTCGCGTAGATTGCGCGAAACATTGTTGTTCCTCCGGGAACAACTGGCCGGCAGGGCAAACAAAAAAAAAACAGAGCTGGTAAAGGCACAAAAACAAAACAAAATGCACACGAAAATCACTGTAAAAAGAACAAAAAACGGTGCCATTCCGACTAGATAAGTAAATTGTTTCACCCTCGCACGCGACAGTCACGCACCGTTTGACGCGGGATTCGATTGTCAGGACGATTACTGTCGATTAGGTTTTGACGTTACTTTGACGGTTAGTGTGAAACGACACCACCATGCACCGTGCATCTCTTTCGCCGCGCATTGAAAGTTTATCCACTGCCGGTCTGAATTATTGCCACTGCACTGTGGGAAAAGCCACAGCCTACGGTGTCGGTTTTGGAGTTGCTTTTTTTATTTATTTATTTTTTTTTGTTCTGGCCATAATCCTCTGCCATTTTCACCACACCATTATTATTGAGGTCACGGTGATCGTAAAAAATACACACACACACACATACACACTCATACATGTGCCATCAGTTTTTTAGGCGCAACGAATGCATCCCATGGGGGAGCCGTGATATGGCCGGGTATGCATCGCACTTCTAGATTTCGACTAACAAGCGGTGTATTTATGTCCCCGACAAATGGTATCGCCACGAACCACCGCCACTCAGCTTTTGCTTCACCTCTAATTAAAGCGCCTGGCTGCCTGGCTCGAGAGGTCTCCCGCTGAAGAAGCGCTTGATAATTGGAACGAGCACGAAACTCACGCTCGTAGCAAGCTGCAAATGGTTTCCAATAAACAACAATAGACAGGATCAACGATACGGCGGTGTGTTTGTTCCGGTAGCCCGGTGTGTATGAGCCCGCAATATAGTTCTGCTCTATCGCCGGACGGTACTATTCGTAGCCGCAGTTTCGCTCTTTGAAATCCTCCTCACCGTCCGACGACGACGACGACGACGACGACCAGGTCTCCCCACGAGGATATGGATAAGGATGTGCGGCGAACAACAAGGCGAAGTTATGCGATGCCATTAAATTGCGATGCCTTTCCGCCGCGCGTATCGGATGCATTCAATCAGGAGAAAACAACAACGGACACCAGCACCGAGGGACATACCGTGCGAACCGCCCGTGGAAAACAATTTAAATCTCAATCTCGCTCCCCCGACCCTCCGAGGCAATCGGCTGCCTCTGTTGGTTCGTTGAAAAATTGCGTTCCGAGGCTAGGTTGCGTAGCGTGCCCGGCCTGGCTCACATTGTCGCTGACTCTGCGAGTGCACCTGCGACTGCCAGCCTCCCCGGACAGGCTCTTTTTCGATCGATCCTTTGCGCGGTACGAGCACGAGAGCCAACGGAGTTTAGCGTTATTGACACGAATCGAGTTAGGTTAAACACGTATTATCACCTCCACGTCCTTCTCGAGCCACCGGCGTCGGTCGGTCGGTCGGAGGCGGTCAAAAGAACTGCGGACACAAGCAACGGCGAAAAGTACGTGCGGACCGGGAACCATTACCACATCGTCCGTTTACGGCCACCGCCACCGCCAAGGACCGAAAGCAATAATTTAATTTGGAAGTGTTCCACTCCACTCGACCGTGCCAGTAACGACAGCCCGTAAGGACGTCGTGTGGTGGTTCTCGTATCGACCGGGCGGAGAGGGAGGACCCAATGCCGGTGCCGGATCGGAAGTTGTTTAACAAAACTCGCTCGAAAGCTGCCAAAGTGTGATTCGAGTGATCGAGCGATGATTACGGCGCTCCACGGCGGAACCACAGCTGCTCCGCGGTCACGATGATCTCGGTCCGGTCGATGGCACATAAATTACACCGAACGGCAGCCGACGGACACGCGCTTTGGTGGGGTGAAATAATTTAATTTGATTTCACATCAAAACCTCAGCGGCAAGATGCTGCTGCTTTTGCATATGCATATTTGCTCAACGATGTAATTGTGTATCGAGGACTAATGAAATTAATGGCAACTAAAGTCATCTCTCTCTCTCTGACGCTCCCCATCACGCCACAACACACCACGGTATGCCGGTATACTTACTTACCTGACAAAAGCCGATGCAATTTATGCGCCGCACTCAAAGCATTGAATCCGCGAGCGTAGAACAATGGTTCATGGATCGTGTTGCTTCGCGTGCGCGATCGTTATTCCACTTTGATTGATATGTTTGCATTGACAAAAGAATGGTGCACACTATCGGGTCGGGAGGGAACGAAGGCGCGAATGCGTGTTCTGTGTGCTGGTTCATAGTTGTAAATCGCTGAGATTATTTAATACAAGCCGATTGTGTTTTGTGCCATCATCATCGTTTTGTGGTGGTTTTTTTTTAATTTTTACTGAGCTAATTATATCGGTTGCAATAGTTCATTAATTTTAATTTGCGTTTTGCACTCTCTAATGAGATGTTTATATTTTCATACGACATAAGCAGCTTGTTACCATTCAATCGTACACGTATAATAAATTTCAAAGAACCACACGAATATCTATTGACCCTCGTGCATGATGATGGACGCTCGTACAAATGAAAGGATCAATCACACCTCCGTGTTTATTTACATCAGCTTATTTTACGCCTTTTACGTTCAAAAAGTAGTGAGTAAAAATTATTCCGAAAAAATAATTAATTTTACGTCATAAACAATTTAGATGAGAGCAATTTAATGCCAAGTAGACAAACAAGCAGTTAGTGCGGCGTACAGCATTTAAAATTTTCCGTGAATGTGTAACAATAACTTTAAATAATAGCTTCCTGAATCGCACGTCCGCATTCCATGTCCGCTCCACAAAAAGGCACGAGCAAATCATAAATTTTAAAAACTTTAACAAAAATCTCTTCCTCCTTTAAGCGCTCTTTAAAAAAAACTCCTCTAACCGCTAGCGACGGGTGTATAATCACAAATTACACCAATTGAACGGTGTTAGTCATCCCGTGAAGTGCATCCCATCCCTTCAGAAGCTCTCCATCCACCGGGGCTGGTGATAAAGATTTCCCAATCACCTTTTTTTTGCCTTCATCCGGCCCTTGTTCCGCTCACCGTACACACGCGAGCTCATCTTTCAGTTCACCTTTCACCACGGTGCGCAGGAGACTTCATCTTCGCATGGGAGGAGAAAAAAAAGGAATGGAGAATAAAACCGTGCGCTCAGCAGCACCATCAAAGGCGGCGGGTTCGTGTTACATTTCGAAAATACATCACCCACAATTCATCGTCGTTGTGGATAATTTCATTGTGCCCGCGCCGGCATAAAAGCAACGATCATTATGGGACGTCCCCGGTCCCCGGATGGTCCCAAGAGAGGGGGGTAACAGCGGGGTTTGGGATTGCGGGACGCGTGAGCGGTGCCTGAGAGAGGAAAAGGCAAAGAAGCGAGACAGGGTTGAGAAAATTATCATTCCATCCTCCCGAAAACTGGGTGGGAAGGAGAGATCTACACCCGCTGACGACGTAAACCGTCACGCGTGAGCGAGGGAAAGCGGAAGAGAGATGGGAAAAGTTTTCCACCGTGGTACGAGACACGTACGGCACCAAAAAAAAAAAACCAAAAAAAACGAGAAGATTTAATTTGGGATAATATTTCGCCCACCTGTCCCTCTGTTGTGCTTTCATCCTACTCACCCCGTCCCCATCCAAAACGGGGCTGGTTCCGTTTATCTTTCGCTTTTGGGAAATCGAAACTCGCTCGCTCGCTCGCTCGCTCCTCGCCATGAAAGAAAGGGGAAATCATTCCCTCTCTTTCCTCTCTCACTCGCCAACCGTTCGGGTGTTGAGTGATGCCGTACCGTACCGGACCGGTTTTGGGGAAGAAAAATGTAAGGCAATGTAATAAGATTATAAGGGATTGGTTCGACCGTGCCCGGGCGGTGACGGAGAAAGGAGGGCCCCTGCCACGGGCCGCGTTATAGCTACCGATTTGTTACCTCATCAGGAGTTGGGAGACGCGAAACCGAACGGGGGTGAGGTGCGCTGGTTACTTCCCACCACCCGCGTTTGGATTCACACACAACACGAACGGATTATCAATGGCAGTGGGAAAATCAGACCCCCGTGGTGGGGTTGTTTTCTCTTCACCCCCAAACCACACGCCACGCTTGAATTGGGAAGAAGGTGCGTCACCAGGCGCCTCCATCTGGCATCCATCCGCCACGGTCGGGTGACAGCTGGCCGGGCCGTGGGGCGTGTGGGCCGGGCTGTGTTGTTCCGTCGCTTTCGTCGTACCATTCCAGCGTGACGTTTGCAGAAAGGCATGAAGCCGGTTGACACTGGCAGAATCGTCGGCCGAACGTCGGGAACGGACTTTAAACTTCTACGGACCCCGCTCTGAGTGCCCTTCCCGCGGGTGACACGGTGCCGGTGCGGGTTTGCCGCAGATAAAACGAGAAACATGTTTTATTCGCCCAGTGCCAAAAGCCAGAAACGCTACACCGTTGGCTTTCTCTCTGCTAGCCCCGGGGACGCCAGCCAAGCGTCGGGAATTGTATCGGAAAACTTTACCGTCTCCATGCACGGGGTCTTTTCAAGTGTTTCATTCCATGTACGGGTACGGGTGTATGTGTGTGTGAGTGTGTGTGACTGAATGTGATTCTGTCTGATACGGAGGAGCCTCTCGGCCTGCCTGCCTGCCTGCCTGCCTGCCTGGTTGTGTATCCCTACACCTATGGTACCTGTGGTGGCCCGTGGTGGTGGGATGTAATTTTGCAGACACAGTTTTCGACGTTCCTCGGCTAATCTTTGACGATCATTACTTATTCATGTGGCACTGCCAAGCTGCCGAACTTGTGAAACTACCCCGCCGCGCTGTCGACGTTCCCACCCCCGACCCACGGTTTTCCCAGGCTTCCCAAAAAGTACGTGCGAGCGCTCGAACGTGGCTAGTAGCTGCGCCGATGTTTGTGTATTGTGATTTTATTTTACGTTCTACATCGAATAGAACCGAGCTATTCGGCCGCCCTATTGGGCGCACGGTGCAGGCGTGGGTGTGGGAGAATATTAAAAATTCACCAGCCAATTCTAATCAATGAAATACACGACGGCGAACGTTCCAGCACAATTCTGCTTTCCACTCGGGTGCAAAGTTTTTGGCGCTTGGTGAATTGATTGACCCCCACTGGGATGAAGGGGAAAGGGTGAGGTGGGTAGGGGGGTTGAAGTGGGGAGGGAGCCCCACCATACTTACGAACATAAAGCACACCCACGGACGGTTGCAGTCCAGCGGCGCAGAAACACTACCAGGTGGTGAGAACCGGCCGGGATTTATGGCCGGATTGATTTCGCAAATTTGAGCTATTTAATAGGCCGTCTCGTGGGCGACGGGGAAAAGCAAACATTGCTTATTTGTATTTACCCAACGACCGGCACCAGGGTCGTTCACCAGGGAGGGGGGGGGGGGGAGGAGCAGCGGAATAGGTTTAGCTTCGGATTTATTTGGCGAAACGAGTTGAAATAGTTACTTTTGTGGTGCTTATTCCTTCTCCGAGAATAAACATTCCCATCAAGCCAACCGGCGCGTGGAGCGTTCGCTGAAGGTGTGTACGGGTATTATATTTAGGTTTGGTGACCGTGTTGTGAGCGGGGCTGGAAATAAAGTGCGTGCAAAAAATAGCTCGACGCTTCACTTTGACTTCATTCTCCGAAGGACGACTGGCCGCGTTTGGTCGGGCCGCGGTTTTCCGTTCGTAAAAATAGGCTCGATCGATCACGGGTACCAATTTTTCGGCTTACCGCGCTGCGGATTCATAAGCCGATTTCGTGCCATGACGAATGAAAGTGAAGGTAACTTTTGTGTAGGAGGGCGTTTGCTGATCGATTCGAAAGGGTGTGATAACGCGTGATTTTTTATTTATTTATTTATATATTTTTTGTAACATGATGCCGTCTAGTCGAGAGGAATTATTTGGCACAATTTAATAAAAGCCCTCTTTACAGCGATCTTTTCTATTTTTTTA
>JXXA01002075.1:0-14387 GCA_000956255.1 Anopheles punctulatus | reverse complement strand
CGTCCCTTGCAGCACGAAACGAGCACACGATCGTTTATCGTTATGTCAATACGATCATGCACTGTTCTTCCGGCGTTGCACGATACTTACCGGTCTGGTACATCTTGCTGTGCTCGATGTGATGTTAGCGAACGAGATCCTGTGCGGTGCCTTCCCTGGCCCGCCGAACGCTTAGCCCATAGAAAACGATTAAATGTACGTGGAGTGTGCGGGAACGTATCTAGAACTTCTCGTTTCCGGACGTTGGTGTCACTGGACGTGCTCAAGAAGGGCCTACACTGGGGAGAAGGAGCAGGAGCGCAGTAGCAACCGCTTCCTAAGGAGGTTCCCGCGTTGACTCCCTACGCCTGCGGTCCAAAGTTGTCATCTGAGTAGACCAACCGCTCCTTGCACATAGCCTTGCCGGGGCACTTGCCGGACACCAACTGCAGGAAGCCTCCCACCGGGACACGCGAGATGCACTAGCCAGACTTGACGAAGACGATGTACTGTACGCTGCACCACTGAACACTGCGCGTCGGTTGCTTTGATTGCACGGGTAGCTTACTGCGATAGGGCAATCGACACGTTTGAATCACTTTGCTTTGCGTTGGTCTTCCTCCAAAAATCGACTGATGACTGAAGGAGGCGTTTTTCGCATATGGTAAACAATAGTGGTGGCTCGTATTTTGTTTAAGCTTTGAGATTCCGGGGCAATTGTTTAATCTTTTGCTTTGAAACTACACGCCGCGGGGTCACACACGAACGGGGGGGTCACGCGTGGCAATTGAACTGGTTGGCAAGGCCGGGCTGGAAACGAGCAGCCGAACAGATGATATACACTGACTGGTGTGGCGGTCGATGGTCGAAACGCTTCCGTGCACTGGATGACAATTCGTTACAAACTGACGATCGTGCCGACGAGCAAGCGGGGCAAAATGTTCGACGCAGGTACCACGGAACTTGACTACACACACTTACACATCGCTTCGCCGATCTTACCTGCGAGAGGATCGGCGGTGGAAGGTAAACACGCACGAGCGCTGGTTTCGGCGCTTTTCCTTCACCCACAGCCGGGCGCGCACGACATTTGTGATAAGATAAGCCCTGGCGTGGAGGTAATGGCGCGCGTGTGCCAGATGTCTCTCGGACGTTCTCGCATTTGCATGCACGAACAGGACACAAGCAGGAACAAATCTCCTTACTTTATGGACGTATAGCAGAGGCTAAGTAATATGGGTGCATGTATAAAAAGCCATACACATACGACACACGTACGACAATGTTGCGTGGACACTGTTTTCTTTGCACTGATAAGTATCGTCACGAATCGTTCTTTAGACACTTTCTGTACGGATGGATGCACTTGGTTGGCGTACAGGTAACAGGTGCAATAAACCGTGATTCATGGTCAAAACTTGGAGCTATCTGGGTCAGAGAGGCTGTTACACGGTCAGGACGAAAGCCCTGTTCCGGGCTCCAAACAGATAAGAACACTCTTTGCTCGTGGTAATCGAATTCAAACCGGATTTGACTAGAGCCATTCTTGTCGGGAAGGTTTGGAGCTGTTGTTATAAATTTATAAATAATAAACGTCTTTATCCTTTACAAGTATTACCAGAAATAGACAGCGGCAGCTTTGTAAGCTGCAGCGCGATGTTTTGAGTTAATCGAACGAGTTGGTTCACTTTCACCAAATTTACTACTATGTGAAAATTTATTATCTTTACTTCTTACTACGAATTCACAACTTTTTAACTAATCTCACAGAAAAATCGCCCGAAACCCCGCGCCTCCCCAGAAGCACGAAACTGACGGAAACTTAAATTATTTAAAAAATGAATTTTAGTCTAAACTTACGCGTTGCTTCGTCAACACGAACAAACACTGAGCTACCAATATGATTCCGGCACTTGGGACAGCAATCGATGCGGTTACGCTATTAAAACTAAACCTAACCTGCGGAACGATATGAAAGGTTCAAATTGTTTGTTTGATGTTGTTCTTGTTGATTTTATACACAGTTCATGCAAGATTACCGAGCACGTTCCGTGCAAACGGTATCGATTTCGAGTGGTACAGTTGTGCACATATTTGTAGCGGAGGCAACAAATGATGTGTTGATCGGAGATCTGATCTGAATTTGAAGTGTTCTACTTGATTTGTATGTTGTTTTTTCCTGCCATGTAATATGGTCTTCGTTGCTATGTTTATTCTATTGCAGCGTGAAAACGATATTTTTGGCTTCACAATTACATATAAATTCTTTCTTAATCAACGCAATGTATCTTGTAACGATAACAAATACTCTTAAACTGAGTTAAGTTCAACCCCATTGCATGCATGTTCAATGGAATTCGCAAACAGGTGTGTGTTTATTTTCTTCTCTTGTACTAAACAAATAACAAACAATTTTTGTTTCACTTTCGCTCCCTCGACGCTCGTCCGACGAAAAATGTACAATAACAAGTTACTACATAGTCAACCAGATATCCGTAAGTGTGCCAGCTGTACCGGAACTATCAAGCCAAATCTAGATTAGGCTGGTGTCATTGTTAGTACTCGGATGGTTCGATGAGGCTTTTGGACCGGTCTGACCAGCACCACCGGATGGGGGATGCAGCACACCAGTTGCACATGGGATCGTGGGAATGTTGCAACCGTGCAGTGACAACCCGTGAAAATCGGCTACGGTCGGTTTCAGTGGTGATTCCAGCATCAGCGAACCAGGAGAATCGTCCAAGAGGCTGCCGACGGCCGTTTTACTAGCACCAACCGACGCTGAAGGTTGCAGCGGCAATGGTAAAAGCGGTTCTGCTGGCCGATGAATGGCTGAATCGTTTTTACGCAGCAACGGATCGAACTCTTCCAGGTCGAAGGGTGTTACCGGTTTGGCGGGAGGTGCGACACTCGGTACCGCGTTGAATTTCAATCCGCGTGTATCAAACTCATCGGCCGCACTGTTGTCGCCACTGTGATCGGAAAAGTCAAAGTCGTAATTGATGTTGCGGATGCCACGTATAAAGTCCGTCGCCAGGTCGTCTGGTGTGGCGAGTCCGTCGAGCGATTGCGCGTCGAAGATGTTGTTGTAATCGAAGGAAGGTGATGCCGAAAGCAGATCGGCCGAATTGCTTGCGCTCATGCCGTAGAATGGGGAGGAAGGAGCCGGCTGCGCTGGGAATGCTCCTTTCTCCGATGGACCTGGGGCATCGACCGATACGAGCGGTGCCGTCAGCGCATTGGACAGGGTTTGTACCAACTGATCCATCTCGCCACCGGTAGACGTCGAAGGTCCAGACGGTAATTGATTTTTTACCACCATTCCACCCACCGTCTTTGGTTTGTGACTACTGTTGGCTTCATCGATGGTCACTGTTTTGCTGGCAGCCATCAGGTTCGAACTGAAGTGACCTCCGTGGGTTGGTGTGGGAAGAACAGACGAAGGATCTACGTAAGCGGAGGCGGCAGAAGACGTCAGATGTTGCTGTCGCATGGCCACTACTCGGGCTGGTGTTTTACAGGGCAATAGCACCAGTGGCGTTCGGTCGAGCACTTCTGCTACCGTTTGACGTATTTCTTGCTGAAAACGTTAAAGCATTGTATACTGTCAGCATTCGGTGGAATTAAACTATCATTTCGTATGCATTTTGAAGTAGTTAGCACAAATAACAATGTATAAGATATTTTTTAGTTAATGTACTTGTATGCTAGCTTGCTTGAAATTCATTGCCAACGTTGATAACTTCTGCTGAAAGCTCGAGAAGGTTTTACTCGCTAAGAATCCGATAGCACCCTATGGATCGGTTGGTCTCTACTTTGATTTGATTACACACAATGAAAACAATAAAACATGTTCCAGCACACCCGAACTTATTGCTGCTTAATTGTTTTTGTTTTTTAAATAGATTTAAATGATTACAATTGGGCTGCGTGGTGGTGTAGTGCTAGCGGAGCCAGCCTATCACACGACCCATTCGGATCGGCTCTCCCTAGCGAGGAATGACTAAACAGCTATGAAGGTAAAATCAGTCTAGTAAGCCGGTAAAACGACAGGCATGACTTCGATCGTTACGCCAAAGAGAAAAGCAAGAAGAAATGATTAAAAAATAATGTTCGCTTTTAAAGTCCATTTCTGTCCTCACTCTTCATTTGCACCAATAATTAGGGAAACAAATGGGAAGTAATAAAAACGAAACTATAAAAAAATTCACCCAATTTCTACAACTGTCAATCCATTCTCCTTATTGTCATGTTGAAAACCCCGCTAGAAAATTTGCTTGAGTTGCAGTTACTTCTAAGAACTGCATTAACAACATTAAAGGACATAATTAAAAGGCTTGAGCAGAAAAAACTTATTCGCATTCGTCGATAATTTTACTTCACTTGTCACTTCGCCGGTTTTCATTACTGTTTTGTATGTCATGTACTTACTCCGAACGTATCGATTTCCTCGTTCAGCGAAGCGATCCCCTCGTACAGTGCGTCCGTTTTCGTCGCCAACGTTTTCATCGCCTTCATGTTTTCCGAAATTTGATGCAAACTTTCGCACGCAATCAACGCACTCTCCCAGGCGGACGTACCTTCGTGCTCACCCGACATAAAGCTATCGAACTCGGTTTGGGTCAACGACAGCGACTCGGCGGTAATATTCTCGATAAAGGAAATTGCACAGCACTATAGAGCGAAAGCGGGAAAAGAGAGAAATTTCGATCAAAACCATACATTCCTTACAACAGCTTCTAAGTGTGCGCGGGACAAAAGCATACCAGATTGGTGAAACAGTATCCACCCTCGCCGCTCATTAGCCGCGACGCGTTACTGAAACGCGTTATGAAGTTGATGTTACTGTGCAGTCGCACCGGGTTCGATTTCAGCACGACAAAGATGAGTGCGGGCAGGAAGTCGTCCGCACTGGCCGGTCCCTGGACCGACTTCTTGAGGAAGCTAAAGATGTGCCGACAGCAGCGCACGATGCAGTCGAGCTTTTCCTGCGGCGACAGGAACGAATCCACCGAGGCCAGCTCGGTAATGGCCGTATACGCCAGCTCCCGTACCTCCGAGTTCACCTCGTCGATGCTGCACATCAGATGCTCGGCCGTGATCCAGTTCAGCTGACGGATGCGCTTGTGGATGTACGAATCGTGGTCCTCGTCGTCGGTCGACGGTGGCGAAAATAGATACTTGTGATTTTTCGTCATGATGCAGCGCTCGAAGAAATCCAGCACTTGTTCCCGCATCTCCTCGGATGCTCCTGCAAACTTAGAGTTTTCTACGTGCATGTAGTCGCGAAACTTGCTGTACCCGTTCTGCACCAGCTCCGACAGTTCGTCCACGCTGACGGTCGCATACTTTTTGCGTATCTGCTGGTCGAGCATGTGGATGAAGTATTTTAGCTCCTGCTTTGCCGCATCCTCGATCTTCAGCGCCTTCAGCGCATCTACATACTCCTGCTCGAGCTTCTCGATCGGCTGCCGACTGTGATTGCGCGATTTTTCCGAATCTAAAACAGACCGAACGGTTACACAGAAGAAGATCGTTTGGAATCCAATTGCAGTTTTACATGCGTGCGTCTGTGTGTGCATGACTTACCTCGTCCGGGAGTTGATTTTTTAATAAATTCTATAATATTTAACTTTTTCTTTTTCTCATCTCGATCACCCGACAGCTTTGGGATGAGCTTGGAGTGTAACGATTGCGATTGTTGCGGTTGGCCATGGGAAGACGCTGCCAGATCCGATCCGGATGTCTGGTGTGGGTCACGCCCCGCTTGTTGTTGCTGCTTTTGTTGATCGTTCTTTGATAGCCGAAATGCTGTAACAGAAACGGAAGGAAAACAAGATAATGGTTTTGCATAAAATTATCAACAACCACTGCATGCGCACACGTTCTTCGGAGCAAAACACAACACAATATCGCTTTCTCCGCATGCCGCCCATTCCCTTCCACTTACGCTTCGTATGACGTTCCTTCAGCGACCGTTCGCGATAACACTTCGAACACAGCCCATTCCACTGTGCGTTGCCGTAAAATCCGCACCCGTTCCGGCACTTCAGATCCTTCTGCTTGATGCGAGGCGTTTTAATGGAGAAAATCTTCTCCACCTTATCCATGCTGCTGGATTTGTGTTGGAGACGATCAAGCAATACACTGCTGTGCTGTTCTACGAATGTGGAAATCTCCGCTGCTGCCACATCACAGTCCGGTTGTGCGGACGGGCAGGAATGTTTTGCACCCTTAACGCCACACGATTGCACAATGCCTCGTTCTGCCAAAGGAATGCCGTTCCGGATGGGGGAGGTATAATTATGCTTCGAAACTGGTTCGACTGTTACGATGTTGTTAATTTTGTCGTACTGCTGGGTTGCACAGCACAAGTTCGACGCACAAATGTTATGTTGTTTCGTGCAGTGGAACACATAATCAGTACACAGTTCCAAAGCAGATTAGCGTAAGGCCATCAGAGGCCATATGGTTCGATTTATGTTCTCTGCTTTTCTGTACTATTTCTACTCTTGTGCACCACTCTCCTCTGTTTGATATGACTTGTTATTGTTGTGCCAAGTCTTGAGCCTGTCATAAAACAATCGTCCTCGACAGCTGGCATGAGCGAGCCGGTGATAAGATTGGGTTGAAAACTTGAAATTGTGATTCCGATTGCATGTTTTTGCGTGAACATGTTTCGTGGCAGATAGACCATGTTACGATGAAAACGATATGGTCTATGTAAACAATATGGTCGACGATTTAACTTATGATAAATTTTTGCCTTAAACACCCCTGCGAAGAAGCTCATGAGGATATATTTTCCTCTGCTTGCTGCGTTCACTTTGCAGCGCACTGTATCCGCTCAAGTGTCAAAACCGGGCAGGTTCGTTCTGACAGTTGGCTCACTACCGACGAAACTTGACGAGGTGTGATAAAAAATATTTCGGATTATTCTAGTCGTTTTGAAAAGAGAATACGTACGCGGTTGTCGGAAAATAAATCGACGAAATTACTACAAGAGAGCGCTAAGCCCGAGCGCAGCAGTAAATGCATAGAAAATGTCCAGTGAAACGAATAGCAGTGAATGGTAAATATCTCTCGTCTCGTTGCGTTGATGCCGGGTTGCGCTTCGGCGTGACGAACGTCGGCGAAGGTATCGAAAGCGCACCGTAGCTTTTGCCACCGTCTTCGAAACGGTTCGCGGAATGCGCGACTCCTTTACATAATCAATCCGGTCTGGAGGTAGCGAATACCGATGGAATGATGGTTCAGTTTCTCGAAACCAGACAGAACGATGGCACAATTATCGTGAGATTGATGGACTGTGTTGATTGGAAAAGATTGTAAACAGTGCAAAAATCAAGTGTTTTGTTGGTCGAATGGTTTGAGCTTTCCAGTGAACGAACCGTCCAATCGTATGCATGCCCTCTCGCTATCCAGTTGTCGAAAAGGTTACTTTACCGCTTGGATGAGTTACGGAGAGATGTGATTGACCTTGAACTTGAGAGGCTGTGCGCTTTTATCAATACGGTTCAGATAGAGCTCCTTACCATCCAGATAGACTCAGTTTGGCTGATTAAAATTCATAAATCGGAATACTTGACTACGTTATGAATAAGTTGATGAGTATCTATTTTTATTTACACATTATTTGCGCAGACTATTTTTAAGTTCTATTTTTGCACATGTCTTCATCGGTCCAGCGTATGAGACGAAGTGTTAAATTTTCATTAGAAACCGAGTTACGATCTCAATTTGAAAGAGTTAAAAAATACCAAGAGTTGAAGATACCAAAGATACTCAAGAGTTGAAAGATACCATTCATTTGCACTATTCCTATACTAACCTGACCTCTGTTTTGTTTCCGTTTGTACGACACTTCCTCACACGCTCTCACATTGCGCCGCCATCCTTGCCCCGAAAACATGAAATCTTTCCTCAGAACTTGACCCAGTTCTAACAACAGCAAGCTAGCCAGCAAGGGCATCCACCCACAAGCCAAACGCGCACAGTATAGGGTTACCACCTTCACGCAAGAAGCGATATCGTTGGGGCGGGTACGGAGTGGAAGATTCAACAAGACTAGACCAGCAGAAGACGGTCAGTGCATTCTTCCGAACGGCATTTCAGCTGCGGATGCGAAATATTAATCAGCAGAACGGAGGAGTTGCTCGATGGAATTGATCGGGAAATAGTTGCCAATAATCGAAAGTGAAAAGAAAACGCTCGATTTCTGTGTAACCCTGCGTGAATCATACGTCTTCATCATCGTCACCGGAAGGATCTGTACCAAACAGGGAAGTTTGGTTGGTCTTGCGGCGGGTATCATGTCTGAACTCGCGACCGAAAGTAAACGGTTAAGTCCCATCGAGTGAGTGTTTCGTTGATGTGACCTTTCATTGTAGTTGTAGGTGTGAAGTAGTTCATTTTACACTTGAGTATGTAGATGATAGAAGATGCCAAAGGTAGTTTAGATAAAAATTAATAACGCTATATCATTATGTGCTGATGTTTGGGTGCTGCGAAACGTGTAGCATCTGTTCTTAAGAAATAAACGGTATCACATTGTCGAAAAAAGATGTACCAAGATGTGGTATGAGCATCTAAAAGCAGCACCGCGTAAACTTAATTAAATAGCAACAGTTTTTTTTTAATTTGAGGTAAAATATGTATATTCAAATATCGATAAATGCGTTTGTAAATGCAACTTTACATACAGGAGCACATAACAAATATGTGTATTATTACTCAGCTCGGTTTTGTTTATATCTGTTCAATGTCCAATTGCAAATGTTAAGGATAAAGCGCTGAAATCAAACAGATGCTGCCGAAAGTTTTAATTTGAAAAACGTTGAAAACACGCGCGTAGCAACTTCATTTATTTACTATTGAATATCAGTTCAAATCAACTAACTAATACTTTCATCTAGCTTTCATAGTTCGTGATCCAAAAAAAAAAAAACAATTCTTTTACCTCCAAACCACGAAAAAATATGTTTTAACCATCGTTTTAATCAAATCCAATGCACAAAAAATTGTGTTGTTCCACTTTTATTATTACTATCAACAACACGAAAAATATTGTGATTAACATGATGTGGAACACAAGTCAACAAGACTTTAAGTGCTTGCATAAAAAATATAACCTTTGCAGCGAGTTATACATCCACGAATAAAATCCTGCACTAATTCATTCATAATCTACTTTAATACTGTAGTATTGGTTCCAATTTTCAATTAAAACCCTTAGCGATTAGTTGTTTGGTAATTGTATTCCAAAAGTAGCCAGTGCGACGAATATAATACATGGTGCCATTTTATCTTACCCCACAGCGAGCTGATATCCCCAACGGTGCGTGTGATCCGGGAGGTGTACGAAGGCGAAAATGCACACGAAATGTTCCAGACCGACCTCAACAAGGCACTGTTCGATAAGGTGCGCTTCATCGTCATCGAACCGACACGACTGGGCGAGGAAACGGAACGATGGATCGCAGTCGGCAATTGCCTGCACAAAACCGCCCTGATAAGTGGGACGGCGTCGATAGCTATCGGTAAGGTTTCCTTTTCATTTGTCCATAGAGTGCATTGATTTCTCCGAGCTAATGATGTAATATAAAATTGTGTTTTCGCTTCAACGTTTAGGGTTAATTTGGCGGGATAAGCTCACGATCTACAGTGCTTCCTTTTGCGCCGTCTCACTATTCTGCACAAGCTTATACGCCATCTGCTGGACCTGCGATCCGTGCGTAGAGTATCAGGTGAGGATCGCCGGTAGAATTGACAGATTATCAAAGAATCGTCCGATAACGTTTTCTCGCGTGCGTTTCAGGTGGAGCGAAAACAGAGGAACCTCATGAAAATTCCCATCCCGGAGGGAGCATCCTCACCGGTCGTGCTGGTGCATAAGGGCAATCGACTCGCCACAATTAGCCACCGAATAGTGACCACACTGGCCGCATCCGTGTGCGTGTGGACAGTGTATAGGGCATTAAAGTAGAAATGAAGGAAGTAACGGAGCTGGGTGCCTAGAACAATCGCTGTGTTTTGACATTGTCCTATTTTCCCAATGTGGTTTTTGGTGGTGATGTTTTACGTACACGCACACATCTACTGGCTTCCCTTCCTGTGCGCAATACTAGCATCCTTACAATCAATGTCAAACTATAAAACGCTAGCAAAATGCAAATATCACTGCCTCATCACGCAGCGGATGAGATAACGAACAAAACCAACACCCCAAACACACGCACAGGAGTTAAGGGCATTGGGCATTAGGGGGATACTGGTGTTCGGAACACAGGCGTAATACATTTCTGTGGCTACCTAATCCTTTAAGATCTATTGCACACGCTATACAATAGACAAAAGGAGTGGGAAAACGTCACAATGATTCCGCATCGCCTACGAATAGTACTTTTACTGCTGCGACTGATATTATTAGCTGCATTTGGTTTCGATCGACATGCATGCGAGTGTATGTGTATAGTGTGGTTAGTAGGCAATGCCTTTCCTTCTCGTGAGATGATTTTGATGTGTTTGCCAAAGCCGGAGCGAAAATTCTAGCAAATTTCGATCAAAGATCGTATGTGTGTGCGTGTATTTTTACACAGCTGCTGATACATGTTAGGGAAAACTATGAAGAAGTAATAAGAACGAAGGCGTACTTTCTGTTCACTCGTCGTGTCTTCTTCTGCTTGATTGGACACACATTTAGTTAGATTTTTCTTCTGTGGGTTAATTTGTTTTCTTTTACAGTTGCAAAAAGCTTGCATTTACAGGTAATGCAAGTTCAATCGGTGTGTAAAATCGAATATGGAAAAGGCTGCAAAAATCATGTCCGAAACATGGTTTAATAGAAGAGATATAAAGACAAGAAAAAAACACAAGAAGAAGATATCGTCAAACTTCGAAGCAAAGCAATTTCGCTGCATTTAAGATGATAGGAGAAGATAGGCTGGAAATATGTGGAGTATTAGAGGGCATGGATTGTGACACAATTGACGACGCACACACGCATACGTTTGTCACATATTAGAAGAACAGGTTCCTCTCACGTTCGCGTTGTTGTTATAGGAAATGTTTTAGCTCTTCTGATTTAAAGTTATTGCGCAAAGAAAAGTTGGAACAAACTATGTGTGGGATGCGTCCCCGTGTTGGCGTGAAGAAAATTGTTCGAATAAACTTAACGAAAACGGAGGCGCGTTTGAAACGCCCGCTACACAGAACACACTATCATGCTTGAGTGTTGTTAAAGATGACGACTAACTATTTATTCCAGAGAGCTACAAACGAATGTGTTACTCAAAAGGGTTGAAGTAAAAAGATGAAAAGTCGTTCAATTCAAATTGCCTCATTTTGACGCTCATATACGCGGCGAAAAGTAAATAATTCAGAAGAAATGTATAAAAAGTGCTGCAGGCAACTGTTTTTGGATCGGATAAATAAATATGTACATTTTAAATTGATCGTCATTTCCTACGTGAATTCACAGAAGCAATCGTTTGTTATGAATTTGCATACTTTGGTAACCATTGTTTTGTTTAGTTTTACTGACAATTGCCTGATGGCCGAGAATTGGCAGTGCCCTGGCTCGAGTCACGCTTTTCATTTGAGCAAACACAATTCTTTTACTAGCAGGATAATTCTTAAAAGTTTTGCATGTGATGAAACAATCCATCTCTAATAGAACATTGACTTCGCCTGAATGATCGCCGCGGTTGTCATTTATAGCATACAATTTGAATTCATTCACTCATAAACGATAATTCATTTGAATTGGCCTATTTTTTATTTATAGTTATAATTTTTACCAGTAAATATGCTACTTTTAGGAAAGCACAGAAAATGAAATACGCAAGCTAGAAAAGGTGAATCATCCTCCTTGAGGATTGATACAACCAAAATCATTCTGAACCAGCAAGTATTGCTTGGTGATTATGCAATTTGATTTAAATCGCTGTAATGACAATTTTAGTGATGAAAATTTTTACATTTGCACTCTTCTAAAACAAAGTTAGTAATATTGAACGATCATTTAATCTAACTAAGGAGATCAACACCTGCATATGCCTCTGCCCATTTTCATTTTTTGTTGGATTATACAATGTGTATTAGAGAGAATAAAATACGTAGTAATGTACGTATCTGATCTCGACATTGTAAGAACTATTAGAAGGCAACGCTACTGGACGTCTGCGGGAAATAATTATAAGTTGTTGTGTTCTAGTGTTTATAGTCGAAATCAAAATCGTGCTGGCTTTGGAGTGAAAAGTAATGCCAAACTAGGGATCGTCCCGTTAATAATTTTCATTTAATTAATTTCAAATAATTCGGTCATGTTTCATACAGTTTTAGAGATATCCTTTTTTGAATATTTCATAAAACATCGAATGCTCCGGATGGTACACTGAACCGGGCGACCTTTCCGGTACGATTGAGTGCGAAAAACAGAGCGATTATATATAGACACTCAGCTGTGTTGCACGTGTTTGAGTAAATAACAAAAACGGTGAACTAACTGTAAATGGTTGAAAAATAATGGTTAAGAACGGAAATTCGGAGATAAATAAAAGTTTCAAAACCTCCAGAATAAAACCAAAAAAAAACATTGTTAGAACAGTTTTCTTCCAAGGAATGTAAATTAATTCTCAGGATTTTTCAGACATTTTTATGCAAAAGAATATAATAGCCAGCCCTGTTAATATGTTAGTATTAAGCTTATTTTCATTATTTACCATACCATAAGTAACTCGATACTACGATACGTGGTTCAGAATCCGTCCTATCCAAATCCTATGGAAACTAGACCCCTAGGTCCGTCCTATCAGAACAATCGTTTGAAATATTTTTCCTCTCCTATCCTGTACTCATCGAAAAGGTAACATTTAACATTATGTAATTCACATATTATATGGTGGGAAAAATTGTCTTTGAAACGACGTTTTGACACAATTCAAATCAGTAACAAGTGTTATCAGATATCAATCGATTTCCAGGATATAATACAAATGAACTGGGGTGGCCCGACGGTGTAGTAGTAGTAGCACCGCTCTTACGCACACGGCAGGACTGATACCATGATATCATTCAAAAGATTTCACCTACGTTCTTTCAACTGTTAAGAAAATTCTCATGTGGATAGCACTTAACATCATCAACAAAATATGAATGTTTCGGTTGTTCGGATTTTTTTTTATTTTTTAGGAAGTTGGACACTTCTCTGTCACATTCCTTGCCGATTTTGCGTATTTACTTGTATAAAAATCCCGTTTATAATTTATGAATATTTGATTGATAGAACAACCTTTCAGCACGGTACACAAACAAATGATTATAAATGAATTTAATAACTAACCACCACTGTATCGGTAAAATACCCGAAAAAGTCGGCATAACGGATAGTTCATTTATACTTGCCTTTGACAACATTATATGCGTTAGCAATCGACCGGGTTCAATTAAAAAAAACGCTTATAGACGATCGTATGTGGTATCAACTAATCATGGCTTAAATAATCCTAAACGAGTTCTCAATATTGCCAAAAAACAATAAATAATTCAATGAATATTTAAGTAGGATGGATGAAATGTATTTTTTAATGTGTGAAGATTGATTGAGTACCCATCACTTCACCAAGGCATAAATAATCTAAATTAAAATCACCTGAAGTGCCTCACACTCAGCAAGGGAGTCACTAAATGGTGAGGGGTAAAAACATACGTCGTTGATCTCTATTGCGCCAAGGAAGGAAACTCGACCCCAGATTGCATAATTCTGAAAAAATAAATAAATATTATTTTACAGGTGTTCTTTTAGGTGACTGTAGGAAGTCATTAATAATTTGCATCAGTTGAACATTGAATCATTACAAGGGTTCATAGATCCGAACTTATAAAATTGATATGGTGTCATCATAATCAACAGCCAATGCTCGATTGAACAAATCTTAGATTGACAAATCTTACCTGTTCCTGGTGAGGAGATATAATTGAAACTCCTACATCCAGATCTCGAATGAACAGGACGGTTATTTGAAACTCAGCGATCATAAATACGTCAGAAGAAACTGCAACAGACAAAAGAAAATGTTTATTATCAACATAAATAGTACGCACATGTTATCAACAGCGAAGTAGTCAATATATATAGATCAGATTGAATAATTGCTATAATCATTCCATCGCCTTGAGCATTGTAGGCTGTAATAGCGTATATTAAACATAACATCATATGAAAGATACTTTCTAGGCTATTGCTACATGAAATCGAATATCCCCCCTGTTATATCCCCACGTAGTCGTGATTGATTATTATGCTGAAAGTTAGCTAACTTTGCAATACAACGTTGATCATAGTGGCTTTTTTGCATTGAAGGAAGGACAACATTTTAGACTTCATGTAGCATGCAGAAAGCATTAAG
>JXXA01002074.1:0-10601 GCA_000956255.1 Anopheles punctulatus | reverse complement strand
GAGGAGATAGAGTATCTCTCTTTGTTTGGAAGACAACGGATGGCTAGCGATACTCGTCGCCAGTTGATGGACGCATCCGTTGTTATGATCCTCGCATCGCTGTATTAACGTTTTCCTCACGAACCTGGTAGTAAACATTTCCACCGATGTTGACGGAATGTATCCCATCAATTGTACGACAGATCTCAGCCACGGATAAGTCGATGGGATGGAGACGATGTTGAATGGACTTGCAGCACAGGCAATATGCTGAGCGCCGAATTGCAGGTTCGCCTGTTCCTTCACGTACCTGGTAGTCAACAAAGCTTGAGAGTTGACTACAGGGATGTGTAGGTTTAAAGAGGAACACTTTCTGCAGCAGGTTTAGATCCCTCACACTATGGTTCCAGACGAGCTGCCAGAGCTTCTGGATAACAATGTCCCAGTTGCTGAACATGGCCTCACGGATGTTTTTCTGGAACAAGATGCCCAGAACAGTTAATCTCGGGGTCATGAGGAAATTAGAAGAAATCTAATAGTAAGGAAAATTAAAGTTTGAAATATTATAAAGTTAATAAACAAAAAAATAAATTTAGGTTAAAACAAAACAATATATTATTCGCTTTCGTCATTGCTGCATCATTGTTGCTAATTATGTGGAAGAAATAGTTAGTGATCAAACACAGATAAAACTAACTACAAAACGTATAATCACAGCAAATAAAACGATTACAAGGAAACGACTTGACAACCCGAAAAATAATGCTGATGCGCTGCTGAAGTAGCTGCCAAGCATCAGTAACAAGCTGCTACAAGCTTGTGTTATGAGTGATTGTTTGCGGAAAAAACAAACCTGTTGAGGACGGTGTATGTGGTATAGCAGCTCACCATGAACGATTTGGTTGTTTATCAATATATGGTGCGTACTGCAATGCAGAGACAATAATTGGTACCATTGTCAAGGATACGTTGACGGAACAGGTCTCTGGACTCCCACTCGTATACAGTCCGATTGGGATTAAAATAGAATATACCGATTGGGATTGAAATAGATAATGGTTAAGACCATCGCAATTACGAGGCAATGTCAGCTGCTGCAGAGAGACTCGAACCCGGAGTTATCACATTCGAAAGCGCCTATAGTGCAAGTACACATTTCACGAGTGTAAAGAACTACACCACAGCATCATATTCCTCATTCAATAAACATAAAATTTATTTGAAAAAGAGACAAATACGTATGAGCTAAATAGCTATAGCACAAGTTCCAACGCGCAGTAAGATATAGCTTCTAGACAATCGGGCAGTTACACAGATACCCTGAGTGCTATTGAAGCTATAAAGTGCAAGACTCGAACTACTTTTATCGGCAGAAAGTATTTTTTGTGCGAAATAGGCTTCAAAATTAGTATACCCTGGATTCCTGCGCACTGTTCTATAGCTGGTAATGAAGATGTTGACAGAGTGGCGAAAGTCTGTGTTGGCTCAAAACAAATGTTCACGCATCCTGTTTATGCGTAGGAAATCTTAATTATACAGCGGCAATAATGCATCGGCAAGTGCTAGAAATACTAGAATGAAGACTATCTTATTTGCCTATGTCATTTTACTTTATTTTTTCCAGTGAAACTACACTCATGGTTTAAATGTTTGAGCGTTGGACGTTCATTCATAAAAAACTTTTACGGTTAATATAATAGGCTAAATGCTCATCAACTAATTGGTTGCCTAGTGCCTAAGTATTTTCGTGTGGCATCGGACATCATGACATTGACCACCTCTTGTGGTTATGTCAATCTTACGAGGACGCTCGGCCTCCACTCTTGTTATCCAAAACGTCTCTGAATAAGACACTACTTCGTGATCCATGTTCGTGATCGGCTAGCTCTAGTGTGTATCAACTACTAGTAAAATTATACACAACTTCATACAAAACAAAAATGCGTCTCCATATCGAAAATAGCAATAATAGCCACGATTCAAAACCTTGGTTCACATCCCTTCAAACCACACAAACAAACATCCTCAACAGGGGTTAATAACATTAGACCGTGATAAAAAAATTAAATCATACAACAAATTAAGCTAATCTAAATTCCCTCAACCATACTAAAGCTATAGCATTGCTGAATACTTTGTATTTTAGTATTCTTAGAAAACTCAAGACTTCTCTAAATGACGGTGGAATATTTCAAACTCATTTGAATATTGTTAATAGTTTTATCACGTGTCAATCAGCGGTTGTGAAGGCTGGTTCTACGATGGAGTCAATGTTTTGCGGTGGATTTCCGGTTTGAGATCTGTTCGTATATTGTCAAAAAAAATAATTAAATTAACCTTTCGACATTTCTTCTGTCTGACAAATAGTAAGCATCACCAGTTTTTTTTTTAAATTTTACTTTACGAAAATTTCTCACCAATTTTACTTGTTAGTGAACCATTAGATTTTCTGAAAATCATCCGAAAAGAAGACGAACTGCGACTGTTTGAGGAATGCAATTTCCAAGATTTACTTTTTTTTCGTGTTAACTTGGATGACACATGAATAGATTTTAGCACACATTAGTTCTTCGTTCTCTGTTAATATTTTTACATTATTTCTGTTATTTGTTCCCAGTAGTATTGTTATGCTTGGACGATGGACTACTAATTCAAATTAGTTTCCTATTTAGTAAATGAAAATATCTCTGACTGGAAACCAAGCTGGTGTTGTCCATATAGATATGTTGAATGGTTTTGAATAATGTTGTTGAATGATTCTTTCAATCGAACAAAAAAGAATAAAAATTGAGAGTTTTATGCCTCAATTGTTTGTTAGACCACCGGTATTTCTAAGGTAGTGTACCTTGTTCTCTTCTCTTCATTCCATTTCCATTATTATTCACTTTATTGAATGTTATTCACTTTTTTCATTCTCTTGCTTATATATTTTATACGTAAATGGCAATAAAATATGTTTGCGTATTAAATCCATATCCAAAAGCGTGGTCCTGCACACTCGTATCTACTATTTTTCAATTAGTGTTTTCTTTTCTATGTTTGACTCTTCCCAATTAAAAGTTGATAGAATAAATTACTATCCTTATCTGCCGAAAAATGCTCAGTTATGCCATTATGTTAATCTCTTTCGCTATACTCTTTGATTATTCCATCAATTTTCATCGATTCAATTCCATCAGGGAACAAGAGGTTTCCGTGTCCCTCTCCTCCAACTAGCTCTGCCATACATTCGTGATGGACTAAATCTCCACATCCCAGCTGTTAACACACTGGCACTCATCATAAATATGTATGTTATAGAGCAGTGTCTTTTTAAACATTTTATTGCATTTTTATTTTGTATCAGACCTAAATTTACATATACTTGCATGATTACGTACAAAATCTCTAGGCTGCGTACAAATTCACTTAACCAAAATAGAGAACAAAGCAGCCTGAAATGCAGCTGAGCTAGTCGCGTCGGTGAAACTTTTGGTTGCATTTCTGCCATTCATATTCTTATCTGTTTGGCTATGAGTTTTATTTCTCTGTATGGGAATTGAATGTATGGGATAGATTCATAAATAAATACACTTGTAATTGTAGTGAATCATACTGTCTATAATGGTTTTTGCCAAACTAAACCACCTTAATTTGGTCTTGGATGGAGCCTTAATGTATCTGATAAATACATTGGCGTGCAGATCAGAGGAATAGGTGCATCATTAGCTTTATACATCCCCTTTATGCATTCGATTTGTGAATGTAACGAAATCCGGATGATGTCGACTAAATTATGTTATACCATACGTGAAGTCGTAATGAAAGAGAAGGTTTACAACGTCTGCATGTTGTGCAAGTGTAGTTGAATGTAGCTTGTTAGCATAAGGTTGACGATCCTGTTTTATTTTATTCGTCGGTTGATTAGTGTCGGTGTTTTGTTATTCGATGGTATTGTTTATTGAACTGTTTTCATCAAACAGGATGAATATATGCTATCACTTTCATATATATTACCAAATTTGAGAGATTGTCAATCTCAGTTCTAGAGCTTGATGAGATAGGACGTGCCACCAATCAGCTAGTGACAACAAAGCAAAGAGTGATAGTGTGGATGCCTGAGAGAAGAGCCGTCATAATGGACCTTCCCCAAGGTGCCACCAGTTGCTAAGCTAGCAGCGTTCATCTTCGAAAAAGCTACAGATTAACACAGAACATCTTGACAGGATCTACAATTCATGATCATCGGCATACGTTTTCGTTGAATAAAGGACCAGAACATCGAGACCATCGAGATGCACGACAAAAGGATTCTATGAAATGAGGAATATAAAATCTCTCTAGTCTATGAATGACAACTCTCGTGTGGTTGAGTACCATCACTTATCTAGCAAAATACCATCATTTTCGGCGAAGTGACCCCCTATCAATTCTTCTATTTGATATCTATCTTTCTCACCTACTTTACAAACATGAAACTATCTGCAATAGTCCAGACAGTTTATCAAATGCTTTGACCGACGATATTTCAATTAGTAGTTTAAAATAATTAACGGAAAATTCACTACTTTCAGTATAGTATTTGGTATAAAATCAAATTGGTTTAACTTCACGTCAAACTCGGCTGTAAGTGATTGCACATTACCGAAAACGTCGATTACCGAAGTGATTAACCACGAAACTGAATTGTGATGTACCAATCCAATAATTAATATAATTTATATATTTATATTATTTGACAAAATAATCATCATAAGTTCATAATCTCCAAAGCGATCATTAAAATAAGTTTTGATCAATTAATGCTTTTTTAATTACATGAAGGCTTCTTATTTATTTATTTAAAAAAGCTACGGCCTGACCGCATTGCTTATAACTATACTTAAAACTAAACATTGATTATTCATATGGGCAATTCCTCCACATTGGATACATCGTATCTTATCCCGGGTGCGCTAGGTTGAATTTTATGGTCAGTTTTTCGTAATCGTTCGCTTTTTTATTTTTCAGTCATATCGTTAGTAGAGATCTTAGAGGTCCAAGGATCCTTAAGGTTTATTTTGTACTTTGACCGTGTGTTGGCACTGGTGTTGACCTATTCGCTGCTCCGATGACGTCTGTTAATCGGCTTCTGTGTGAAAGAAGAGCATATCTAAATTAAGTACTTCAGTACTACCGAAGATCACCACGTGAATCTTCTTTCCGGAGGTGTGTTTCCGCCCGGTGTATCTGCCATGACACACATAAACTACAATACCGTACACATACACAATGATAAACATAGATAAACAAGAAGAATACAGTAGGGTTGAAGGAGAAACAGGAAAAGACGGGGGTTAAAGAATAATTCCGATCTCTCTGGCATATTTAAAAATAATCCACGCATACTGATAGTCCGGAGACCCAGTATGTCGCGAATAGGCCTCACAGGTATTCTTTCTCAAGCTCGTACAGCAGCAACCAGATTGGGTATATGGGCATCGACTTACATGTAGGCTAATTTTGAATTTGATTGAAATAAAGACATTGCTCATAAATAGAAACTAGAGGGAAAAGAATACATGTCTTATGCTAAATAGTAGTGACCCTCCAAACTTACAAAATATACAAGCTACAATCCCTGTGTCAGTATGATAGCATATGAATAAGCCTACATACCAGATTAATACAACCAATAGTCGCATGCCAAAGAATTATAGAAGAATACCATAAATAATAATTCTTTAAACAATTCCAATCACAGGCTGTGAAAATACAAGCTATAAATAGTGATATAAGTGGCGTAATATAAACAATAAGAGACTTTCCTAAACATAAAAGGAGCAAATATTATTCACTAGGTAACAACTCACTTGTTAACAAGATTACATATAGAAACAAAGCTACATCAACCCCTCAAACTATAAATTTGCAATAGAAACTTACCATAAAAAAACTAAAAACACAAAGAAACTAGAAAGTAGAAACTTAGAAAAATAGAAACACATAACCATAAATTTATCGATTGTCCGAGGATTATATCTCTTCATTTGTTACAACAAATAATATTTAAAAAATCAATCCTTCTTCTTTGTATTGGAGCTTCTTAAGCCAGCTTTAAAAAAAAGAAATAAAAATAAAAAATACAACTTATGAAAATGCATATTCAATACGTGTACATTACAACGCCTGGAAGCGCATTGTTTGGCATGAATTCGTAATTTCGTCCGTTCCACAGCCTGAACATCGACCGACGAAAATCCATTCGCTGCCGCTGTCATACGGCGTTCATTGGGTACTCATTTTTGAATTAATGTTCGGTTGAGTGACTTTGCATTGTCCGAGTAACGAATGAACTTTTGCTTTAGGATTCGATCGTTCCCATTTGTACGGAAAGAAATCCGCGAGGTCTGCGGACTCTAAACCAATCAGCTGGTTGGATGGAAATATTCCAGAATTACGCTTGTTATAACTTTAGATTTACGTTGGGTATGCATAGATATTTTTGTTTTGGTTCATTGCCGAACGGAATAATCATTCTACAAACTACTTTCTGAGATAATAACTAAACTTAGAAAGTAGTCAATCAGTATTTTTTTAAGAAAAAAAAACATCACCATCCCGAAGCAACAAATCATCCAAAGAAGCAAAAACTAGCAAAAAGGATCGTCAACCTTTCGTAAGAATCATTCTAATCTATCTAATAATATGAACTACAACAATGCAAATACAGTCAGTCAAAGTTAAACATTTTTTAGCAGTGACGGCATTTGTTATTTACGTCGGCCTGATGGAAAACGCCTTAATGCACTGCGAAAAAATTGCGATTCTTGCCAGGGATTGTTTAGACTAATAAGACTAATTTATCTCTGAATCATCGGTGACGTGTTTTCCGGATCTAGATCTATGAGGGATAGTCAATAATAAAATTGATCACCTGTACAACGGTTCTAAAAATTTTCTAAATCATCTTACCTAGTCTATGCGTTAAAGATGTAAAATAGAGTTCGAATGTAAAATTATCGCTCACAAAGTGTTCTGTTTTGTGAGTTGTTCTTGTGTTGTGCACGGAGTTCAATTTTTGTATACCTTTATGCGTCGTGAAGCATTTATCAATTTTAACCAAAATCATGATACATAATGATGAAATCGAAATAATTATTTTCAAAATTTATTGTGCACAGTACTAGTTTTCTCTGGAAACAATGCAAACTCGTATTAAACTGTATTATAATGTTCAAAATAATTCTTCAAAACATCTTTTCTATTATTGAACTACCAAAGAATAAAAAAATCCTATCGGATAAAAATTAAATTCAGATTTCTTGAACACTAACGATGATCTCTTGAACACTAACGATGGCGAATGAAATATGTCAAAGAAAATCAATTATTTGATTAATTCTCGCAGCTAACAAACCTCATTCATAGATAGCTTTAATGTAGTCACAAAGACTGTATCAGCTCTCACATGACTGTATCAGCTCTCTTGAATAGATTTTTCAACAGAAAATCGCTGTTTCATGTTCATAACTAATTGGGTGTGAACCAGTTCGCCAGCCCCTAGAACAAACACATAGAAATATACTGATGCCTTTCATCTCTATATATAGCTCTCTTTGTCCAAACAACTTCTTACGGTGTTTTTCTGCTCGAGATTACTTCGTGTTAAAGCTGTGAATCTTTGTTAAGGTTAAAAACACGATTCGATTGATTTTTGTACTACCACAGTAATGGTCGTCGATGTTTAAAATAGGTCTTTTGGAAGCCGGTTACGGTTGATAGTCAATTGCTCTTTTAAAACTCATATACTAAATTTTGATAACTTGTCACCAGGAAGATACGTTAACACATTTAAGATTTTGGTACATGAACCTTCACACGAGCGTAAAAATAGCAACCCTATCCTCAGAGTAAGAGCAAAAGAAAGGGTTTGTCAGCCCGTTATCACTCTCAAAGGAATGATATTCGGTATCTTCAGTCCTTTGTGTTTCAGATAATACATAGTGAGAGACCAATTTGGGGGACTGCATGTGCGAGCAATTGATATCACCTACCTAAAATAGCTAATATGTTTTTCAATCGAATTTTAACAGAAAATAAACATATGATTGTACACATCATTTTCATTTATACCTGTGCGGGAACAGCTTCTCACACTCACTTTAAAAAATAAACGACTCAATCTGATAATTTTACCACCCAATGTGTACTAGATATGTACGGTTCAAACGCTGTAACAAGAATAAAGCATGGTTTTTTCTAGTTTCCAGCTAGAAGTGAGAATGTCACATCTGTTATCAATTTGTGGATTACAACACAATGTTTAAATACCTTACCTTACCCAGTAAATCTTTATTTATTTCCGTTATTGTAATTTCATTTGTTACTGAAAATTCTTGAGTCTATTTGGATCAAGTTCATCTATCAATATAAACATGATTATTGAAAAATACATGGGGCACTATAAGTACAGCTTCTTTAACATGATTATTTTATCATCACTCTTTGACTGATTTGTTTAAAATTTATTCACCTTTTGAGAATATTTTACCTCAATGTTAATTTATCTCATCGTATTCAGCTATATTGGTTTTATGAAAAAAAATCTCAGTAGGATGCTTCTAATTTTTATATATTTTTAAATTATTATATCTTTTATATCTTTTTTGTTGGTCTTTCCTTCAACATTAAAAATTATGTCTCGTGGTTTGTAGTCTATAGATGAATGAGCTGTAGATTGTACTTTGTACATTGTAAAATTCAATTACTACAGCAATCCTATCGAAAAAAATTCAAATTGTTCAATCTATCGCTTAAATTTGTGCAAAATTTGATCAAATGGAATCTATTAAAAAAAAGTTGAAAGCTGGCGAGCCTTTCTCTAGTGATGATATCTTATAGTACCTGTAATCACACATCAGCCAACAAAATTAATTAACTGCAATCTTGAATGCAGTGTTGTCTTGAAAAATATCTCTAAGATAAGATTTATTTACGTTATTTTACAATAAATGCAAGTGCTGCAACTGATGTTAAATTTTTCGATAATTATGTTGGCTTATTTTAACATCTAAGGACATTGATATCAATCACATTATCTTTGTTACCAAGAATATGGATGATATAGTTAGCAAACAAAAGTCGGGTAGGAATCCACTCACTTTAGCTAATGTTACTTAATTCAGGAATGTGGAGTGAAACGAATGTTAAGGTAATGCCGGGTACTACATGTTGTATTGCTTGTTGCAGAATACTCCACGCTAGAGATACTCTTGAGGAACAATCTAACAAGTTTTGTAAGGACTCTCCCTGGGAGCAGAAATTACAAGATGGCAAACCGCGAAGCATCCTATAAATCAGTTGTTCATGATTGATAATATTGTGGACTAGCATGAACAGTATTGTGAACAGATGAACTATCGTACTGTCCGAGCGACCTCTAGTATGTCCATTGTTCGGGCACTGCATACCGACGCAACAAATCATCTGTGTTGTATAGAACTACTTTTTGCAGCAGATTAAGATCTCTCACACGATATAGCCGCACCAGACAGCAGTTCCGCCACATGCTAGTTAGTCCAGTTATGTAAATTGAATTCACATATGAACAAAATTCCAACTAGACGTAGACGTTCTACGGTGCGAAGTCATGGTATATGAATAGTGCTGGTAGAGTTTACGAGTGCGATGTCAAGGGACATTTTATGTCAATATTTAGGAGAGACCCAGAAATTCTGCCAAATTCCTGAATAGCTGCTAACTAACTTGATTTGAAACTAACTTTTTCTAATGTATAATGAGAAAATGTCACCACCGAGATGTCATCAGCATATGTATTGATAAGGTCATCTTTATCGCTGCATATGATTTCTAATCTGGCGATGAGAGGATGTAGGTATAACACAAAGAGGTGCATGAATAAAGGATCACCTTGTCTGACGGATCGTTGGAAAGGAATATGCTGGGAGAGGTTACCATTAACAAGGATACGGAATAAGGATCGATCACCAATTGTTCGCAGAAGATCAACCAGTTCCGGATTGAAGCCCAGCGAGGACATAATTTCCCACAAAAAGTTTCTATTGACCCTGTCAAAGGACTGTGAGAGATCAAAAGATACGAGCTTACCACAGTTACATTTTCAGATCTACCAATCTCTTACAACATATCAATCTCTTAACAGAGAGTACAGCTTGAGCAATGTTTCAATGTTTATTGCTACATTTTTGCGCCCTCAATATTATTACCTTTTTCCTGATAATATTATTAAGGCAATGTTTAAAAATCCTCACCAGTAGCTTGTAATATGTGTTAAGGAGTGATATAGGTCCAAATGAAGAAATAGAGCCTTTATACCCTTTTTCCTATCAAGAACTATCACTTCATCAACAAAACTTCACGTGAATGTATCATCAATGGCAAAATGCAGGATGAGATGTAATTCCTTTGGATTTATCTCGTATACACGAAGGTAAAATTAATAGGAATTAATAGGAGACTGTATGTCTATCCTGAGACTGCCCCGATAGGATGTCAGGTGCTCCTGATAGCTCAGCTAGCTCGTGGTTCATTCTCCTCCTCCACACGCCTTGTTCGCACACCCCACCAAAGATGGTGCGTAATACCCTCCGTTCGAAAACAAGGAGGGCATTGGCATCCTC
>JXXA01002054.1:0-10258 GCA_000956255.1 Anopheles punctulatus | reverse complement strand
TGTAGCGAGATTCTAAAGGAATTAGCGATGGTGTTATTGTTTCTCTGTGAAAATTCACTTAATGACGCAGCTAAAACAAACGTACCATAGTCTCTGATTTAACGCCAGAAAACTCACAATGCTATTGGTTGACCTGATGTTCTTCCGTTGATTACTAAATCTCTAAACTTTAAAAATTCAGACGAAGCAAGTGGTAAGCCATGTTTCACATGCTCTAATTATTTTGAAGCTTTGCATCAGAGGACTATGCTAGAAATTGTTCATTCGATTAAGTTCCTTCTCATAAGGAATGCACTACAAGCAGTGGTAATACTTTTACAGCTGCTGGAGGAATTTTACGTGAAATCCATAATAAATTAATAGGAATTCATAGCGTGTACCACAATTTCGTCATCATTTATGTGAGGAAAGTAACCCAACATTTTACCTACTTTACGACTATATAAGAACGAAAACAAAATAAATAAATTCGAAGCGTTTTATAGAACGCTTCTGATTTGTTTGCCCCAAAAGACGCTCTGATAACTAGTGTGTAGATTCAACGTAATTAAAAGTTAGTTGTTTTATATTCCGTTTGGAAGGTGCGGTAACTACAACACGATTTTTACATCAGCAGTTGCACACTCCCACCCGAAAGAAAAACATTAAAGAACGCGAGCCGCATACGGACGAGGATAAGTTTACGGCGAGCTGATTAATAGTGCTCGAGGGTTTCTGCACCGTTGTGTAATTACTTGGGCAAGCGCGGCGAAAGTTGTTAAAGTAAGTTTTTAGTCAAATTAATGGGGATTTCAAACGACTGCCCCCCTGTGCGAACGAATCGTTCGTTGAACTGTGGGTTTCGACAAGAAAAAAAAGAGATACGTTTGAAATTATTTCTGCTTCAAACTTATATTTTTTTCATTTTTCACAATTCCTTCTCGAAGCTGTTCTTCACACTCTGTGAAACACTTAGTTCGTTTATATGTTGCAATTTTTGAGATGTACTCAATTTGAATCATTGTTGGGCAAAATATAACAACTTAGTTCGTAGTATCTTTTGAATTCCTTCATGTTGACTTTAAATGAACATTTAAAACAGGCAATAGTCTACTAGAATTTTCACTATTGTAATCAACAAGGGAGTAAATAACTCACCATTTACTCGCATTGTAACAATTGGTTTTGGTTGAGAATGTTGAAATTTTATTCTATCCTTAACTTGTCAATGAATTTACGAAAGTGTTTGCTTCTTTCAATGAAATGAGCTGCTCCGAGTAAAAATCATCCAATCAATTGGTTCGTAGAAAAGTCCTGTCATTGTTGGCTTTAGTTCATGGTTTGTCTTCCTCTACTGGTGCTGTTCCTCGTGCCCTTCCTCGAACTGCAGCCTTCCGGAGTAGTTGTAGCGTGGAACACTAAGATTAAACATACATCCGAAGGGAAAACCGGGATTTTCATCCCGGATGAAGCGTTGAACTGAACTGATGCCTCTTGTTCTTATGTTTGAGCCCCGAATTCCAGGACACAACTCGATTTGATTGAAAAGTCTCTTGAAACTTTTCCACCGTTTCGAGCGTGTCTTGCCGGGCGTTTCCGCAAACGGTAAGCCTGATGGCGGGTGCCGCCTGATATGGGTTGTTCGGGGTGCATGTAACACGCTCTTGAAGCCTGCTCGAGGGCTTGCGAAAGAACTGTGCTGTTCACATGTGTACGTGTATTTGTAAACTTAACCCATTTCAATTTTCGAGTGTGTGGCTTACGCCGAACGGGGCAGGGAAGGGATTGCTGACAGCCATCATGCACGCGCCGGATCGACATGTGGCATTGATTGTCGTTTGAGTGTGCGAGTGTTGAGGAGCGTCGAGGTCGTCCTTTAACTGGATGGGTCGGCCACCAAAGCTGTCGGCTCCGTTGACTGACATGCGGAGGACAAAAGCGTGTTCGAGCTGAGCGAATTGTCTGGTTCGAGTAATCTTCTCGGAAACACACATTAACAACGAAACGAAACATGTTTTTTTTTGTTCGTTGGCAAAATGTTTATCACACACCAGGCATATTGCCTCCAATGTCCACTTTAGCAACTGCTTCTCATGCATATTAAATGTAAAGTTTAGATTATTGACGTGCGTGTGATTATGTTGAAAGAATAACACTATTTTTGACACAAAAATTGAGGAAAGGTTTTGATGGATTAAAACGTTATTATGAAAAGATTATATAATTTTAGTTTCATCATCTTTAAAAAAATAATCAAAATGTTATCGAAAAGTGGATTAAATACTAAAAATTTGCTCCAAACATCAATAGTCTGTCTGAACTGAGTGAAAGAACCAACTGAACACAGTTCTCAGCCCAATTCTGTAAAAAAAAATGAAACAAAAATTTAAACCGAGCACAACATGGAGGCGCCTGGTCGGTGATAAAGATTCGTTTGTAGAACAAACACGGGAAGCCAGGGGAAAATGGAGTTTCCCGTGATGGATTTACTTCTCAACAACATCTGTACTGTAACATCATCTCACTAGCGATGACGAGCGTTATCGTTTCCCGTGGTCCTTTTCCGAAGCTAGATGCAATTTAAATACATTGTTTATGGTGGCTATTTCGAGCGCCAAATTCACCGCTCGTTTCCCGCCCGGATGTGACCAATCAGCCGGCGGATTATGTGCAACCCTTTCGCCTTTGATTGAGACGGGGTGATGCATTGATCCGCTCGGTACACGTGCATTGGTGCGTTTTCATTATTCATGCTGATTCGACGGCGGAGCCATCGTGGCCAGGGACCGTGGCATGTGATGAAAATATGAAATATGCATCGGCCACACTATCAGCAAGCCCCGCTGTACCACTTTGTGGTCAATCGGGCAGATATGACAAGCGATCGGGAGCTAGTGTCCGTCTCGTGTGGGCGCCATATGCACCTGCACCAGCTTCCAATACAAACCCAGTGGTGTACGCGACGCATTAATCCAATTTTCGGTCACCTTCCGTCTGTTTCTGCCACGGATTCGAAGCACGGGTACGGGTGTTAGAAGTTGGTTTGGCGTGCAAAACGGCCACTGTCAGCTACAACGAGCACTGACGGTAAATGATAGATGAGTTCGACTGCTGCGAACGCAGCAGTTTGCAACTTTCCCTTCTGGCTGCTAATGATTTCAAGAAAACAAAGGGAAAAACGGACTTGTAAATAACCGTTCGACCCGTGCGATCGAGCAACACGAACCCCAGCCCAACAGCAGTTGTTCTGATTTCGTTAGCCATCAACTTCCTCCCGCTCGGATCGTGCCACGGCGAAACGATTACGAACTTTAGCCACCCACTCCATGGGCCGCCGAAGAGATCTGGTTACTGGACTGGACTGCTCCCGGTTGGAGAGTTTACTCGTCGAGCCCATGGGGGAGGGAAATTGCTGTCAGCTAGAATTAATTGCTCGACGGGACACCGCTCGTGCCACCTACCACCGACCAGCACAACCACGGGCACAATTTATCGTTCCGATGCTGCGAACGTGCGAGCTGCACGGGGAGCTACGGCCATAAAGCGTAAACCAGAAGAGCCTGGGATGGCGGCATGGGTGCCGGCTGTACATGATGGCCCCCGCTAGGGGGTGGACGCTGCCGGACGGCGGTGTGCTTGAAACTTTCAAGAGCATCACGACGAAGCCAACAATGACCGGTCGTCGCGGTCGAACGAATACCGAAAAAAAACCTGTGCGACACCGTGCGGGGCCGACACCAAAATGTCTCCACCCTGTGGGTGGGCGGGAGGCCGGCTCGGAAAGAAAACAGATTTCCGATAAAATTAATGATGCTTTCGATTCGAAAATTACGAGCAATTAAACAGTGGCATCTGCCCTCGGGCCGACGGTCACCGGTTTGCGGTTTCTGCGGTGTGGCCCAAGGAGGGTGGTAGAATGAGCATGGGGCTCGAAATTATCGACTGATTGCAGATGGAAAAAGCAAACAGCGAACCGGTGGTATCGGTGCGATTGTACCACCAGCGGCCCTAAACCGGTGGCCCGAATGCGAAGCAACCTTCCCTAAAGAAACCAAGTGAAAATAGGGCAGTGAAAAAGGAGTCTCGTTTGTGTTTGCTTCAAGTGCTGATGTATTCCCGCCGGTTTTGTCAAAATTTGCAAAATCATCCAAGTAAGCGGAAGAAATTTAATCATCGCACTATTCACCCGATAAACACCATGCGCAAAGGGGTTAATGACGGGATGACCTCGCTCCGTTGGCCTGCAGATGTGAAGATTTATCTTCTGGCGCGGTCGATATAGACGGTAGTAAATTTTGTGTTCCCCGGGTTTTAGTCCCTGTTTAAGCCCGCCGTCATGGCGTCATGGTGTACTGTTTCACGATGCGATAAACAGCTTTCAGATGGCCCATTATTTCTTCATTTCGAGGAATTTACAAACCCGCTGACGGTCGCTCGCTCCCTGATGCTGGATTCGAGTAGCAACTTTTGCATTATAACATTACATTTCGTTGTAAAATAGACGTCCGCGAGAATTAAGCTACCAATGAAATATTTGAGTTTCATCGGAACGTTTCATAGCAGTTTACCATGTGGTCCATGTTTTCATTTCAACCGGCACCGTTCACGGGTTCTTCATGATTTTATATCAACCTCCACTGCCTGTGAGCTGGCATGAACTAAATTTAATTCACTAATTATATTTTGCCCGCACATTCTTCGTCCTTTGGTTTACCAAGACCAAAAGGAAGTGAAAACAGCTGTGTGTAAAACAGCTTACATAAAAGCATGCATGCCTAATGTCAAATTGGATCGAACCGTAACAATCTCTTATCAGCAATGACTGTCAACATACTTATTACTTTACGGTGTATTTAAATTGGCTCTAAAAAAATAGCTTTTAGGCACATTCAAATCAAAGCCATCCACGTAATGAGCGCCAATCTAACGATCAATCTAAGCCTTGTCGTACGTATTTATATTCATTAGTTTCGCGTACAATCCAAGTCAAAACCGAAATCGTCAAAATGGCGGATGGAAACCAACCGCCACTCGGCGTGGTCATGCCTCATGCTGTTTGCGGGATGACAAGCACTAAATAGCGAAATGGTTGCGCTCCGTGACAGTTTCCATCGTCGATTTGCCTTTGCCCAGCAGCCTGCCAAAAAGCCTACTAATGGGTGGATTAAACAACCGTCATCGGTGTCGGCCACCGACGCCGGCTATCACCTTCCGTAAAATTAAATCGTTTCAGCACATTTGTGACCCCGGCTCCCACCCCGTAGCAGATAATCAACTCAATAATCCGGCCCGAGAGCTTGCGGTGGTTCACCGACCGGGAAGTACACTGTCGCCCCTAATGGACGGTCCACGAGGGTGGTACTTTGGTGTGGGAAAAGCCATGATCTTAGGGGTGTTTGTGCGTGTATGTGTGCGATTAACACTGCTCCAACTCGTTTGCTCCCACCATGTTCTGCACTCGGGGCAGCCCTTTCAGCCTTTCCCGTTCGCAAACGATTCTGGAAAAGGGCCATTTTCTGCACCGACACAAGACGAGCGGCCGTGGTTTGCAGTTTGCACCCTGAACCCGCCCGAGGAAGAGAAACAGATTTTCCGGAGATTTATTTGCATAATAATAACATTTAAATTGTACCCGAGACCGACCGACGGACGAAAAACCCCCTCAGTGCAGGCTATTTTGCATCGTTTGTGTGCGTAATCGTTTTTGTTCCGCTTCTGGCTCTGAGCTCGGGGTTGTGCATGTGCAAAGAAGAACAAAAAAACAAGGAAAATGAAACACGAAAAGTTTTGCTGCCCATTTTTCACACCACCATCCGGTCCGGCAATCCAGCTCGAGCAAAAAACAAAAAAACAAAAAACCGCAACCCACGATCGCTGCAACGTGGAAATGAAGTCCTGAAAGGATGACACCCGTAGGTGACATGCTTTGCGCGACGTCAGCATCAACGGTTCGCTTTCGCTTGTCCTTATTGTAAAAGACTGCCAAACGTGTGTTTGTGCTCTTGTGTACGAAAAAGCTTTTCTCACGCCCAACCAAACACTGCGGTGGGGGAAAGAGGGCAAATGGGGGCCGAACCACACCCTATTTTGCTTCGAAACTCGTCTCGTGTCGGTCGCCCGCTGACACGAAGGATCGTGCAAGATGACACCGGTGGAAGGGTAATAGTATGCAAATTTGATGCACTCGGAACTAACGAATAAAAAAAGAAGAAAAAACGCTTTCAAAAGACAATCCTCGACCCCGGGGTGAGTCAGCGCTAGCAGTTGCAGTAGTTGGCTTCGGATAAAGTTTTTTTTTCTCTCCCCGTGCTTGTTTGCTATCCCGGTGTTGCATTGTGCGAGTGTGATTCTTTTTGCTCCTACTACCGCTTCGGTATTTTGCTGTTTTTTAAAACTATTTTGTTCGAGCTCGCCTTTCGAACAGTGTCATTATGATGGTACACAGTGGTTTTATTTTGTGAATATACATTTTTACGCTCACCGCTTGTCTTTGTGGTGGCATGAAAGCTATTTTTCAACCGCCACTCGCGCCTCCCAACACAGAGAGCTTTCGAGAAAAAAATGCCATTTGTTTGCGTGGAGGTGCGCGGAAGGCTAGATAGAGGGCCTGACATAAAAGCCTCTAGCCAAAGAGCTTTCCAAAACGGTGGTACGGCCGCATTGTCGCCGTCACTGGTCACGGCGCAATATTATTCATGTTTTGCTCTTCGTGCCTGGCTTGGCTTCGTACATCATAAAACCTTTCACTGAGAAACGTTTCCTTCCGGTTTCATCCCAATCGAAACGGTGGCCCTTGAAAAGATAGAAAATTTTTCGCCCCACCGATGGGCGGTGAAGACAAAGCGATAGAAAAGATAGCTAGAGAGGTAGAGAGAGGGAGAGATAGTTCCGAAACAAGCAATAAAATGCTACGGATATTCATTGCGCGCTTGTGATTGCTACGATAAAGCGCGTGGCCACGGCGCGGTGTCGGTAAATGTCCTGCGGAAATAATTTTGCAACGCCACGTTGCGATAAAACGCACGATAAAGGTGCCGTGTTTCGTTAACGCGTGAACCCCACGCGGTTTGATTTTCACCTCGTGATAGTCCGATCGAGGACCGATGTCCTGATTGGGCTGCCACAAAAATTATGACGCCCCGGGTGCACGGGCACGGACACCTGGAGGATGTATTGCCTCCGGACAGAGCGAAAAGTAGCACGGTTCGTGCCATTCAGCACCTACCTTTGAAGTGTTTCGGGCAGCAGACGAATTCCACACCGGAGAAGAGCGAAATGCCGCAGGGCAGCAGCATGGCGAAGCTGCGCATCTGCATGTTGCGATCCTGGCAGGCGGCGGCACCGGTCTGGTTCCACCTGACGAACGGCCAGCAGCGGGAGGCGTTATGGATATGATCGAACAAGCAGCCCTCCGGTACGAGCAGTGCGTCCGACTGGAACGGTCCCTCTGGAGAAAGTATATTTAAGACACGAATTAAAAAATAAAATATGAAAATATTTGTAACTATTTGCTATAAATATTCTACAAATAAAAACGTTATATATGAACGTTAGGTATTTTTAGATCTCCACTAACACAATCAGTGAATCATGCAATAAGAAGAGTGAGCAAAAGATCAAGATTGAGTAGGTTCTGTTACAGGCGCGGTTTTTATACAAAATTTGTACATTTCTGTGTGCCAACCTTTTTTTGAGAAAATACATTGCATTTCAACATGTTGTATTTCCACACGAGACTTCAACATGTGTTTTATGTCGAACCGTTGTTTTGGAGCTACGAAATTATCCATATTTGGATGTTTAAGGAACTGCTACGATGAATAATCTCGAATGTAATCTCGAATGAAAAATTTAATGCAATAGAATATCTCCTTGTACAGTTGTATAAAGTCACCTTATCGATGAAAAAAACCTAAAAACTGTAAACATACTCGTCAATCTACAGTGTTAAAGTATATCTCAAGCTTCGACTATCGCATCGCGTGGCGAATAGATCCTGCGGAGTGATACCTTTCCCACTTTTTAGCGCTTTTTTACGAGCACGCTTGTTTCTAATGCGTGCGCCATCAAATGCTCCACTTTCGACGGGACGATCAAAGAACCTCCACACGGCAACCGTCGAATGGCGCGGGATCAAAGCTAGCTCAGTGCAGTGGCACTGATGCGCTCATACCCACACCGTACGATATCGTCGAAGTCGATTCATTACCCGAAACATTCCTCACAGCTGCACACGTGAGCGCTGTGATTGGATCACGCTGGCTCAAGAGTGCGAGTTCGCTCTAATCCGTTGGCTCTGCATCAAAGGCCAAACATCGGTCGGTTAGTTCACGACCGTCCAGATCGGCACGATACAACGTCCGATGCAACGTCGACGTTAGCCTTCTCCAGATTTGTCCAGTTTGATTCCTGTCGGGAATAGCTAGAACCTTTAAACACTAGAACGCAGCGTGTTTGAGTTCGAGAGAATCTGGCATTTGGTGACCGATTTGTTTTGTTCGATGTGCATGGCCTACTCATGCATTTTTCATGATTCGTTTTAAACCCAATTAAGTGCAATGGCTACCGCGCGACGTTGCACACCTTTTACTCCTTTGTTTAACGCTCTGTACGCCCTTTGAATGGTATATAATAATTAAGCGATAGAGTAATGTCAATCACCACTGCCTAACGAGCCACCGGGGTACTGTTCGCACAAAAGGATACCAAAACAAAAAAAAAGGAAACTAGTTTTCCATTAAACCTCGCTCAAATTAACTCACTAATGCGTTTATGGGCACAGTTTATGATTTCCAATTAGTCCACCACCGGGTTGCGTGCGTGCTTTATGGATGAGCGAACCTTCGCTCGGTAGCATTTTTTTGTTTCTTGTTTGTTGTTGGCCTCTTTTGTTTCGTCGGTACACTCACTCCCACCTCCCACCTGCCAACGACCGATAACACGAGTAACAATTGGAAAGGAAACGTAACAACACCGAAGTGGTGAGGGGGAAAAGCAATCCTTGCGGAAGTCTTGTTGCATAAATCGGTTTGGAATAGGGCGAGTTGTCAGAGAGATAGATAGAGAGAGAGAGAGAGATAGAGAAAGCGAGAATGGTGAGTAATTCAATTACCAATAATACAAGCTCAGCTTCAGCAGCGATGCTTTTATTAAAATGTAAATTGGTTTTTGTTCGCGATTAGGATCATTGATTGGTGATAAATTCAATTAGGCTGGCCGTGCGCAGGACGGCGGACAATCGTATCGTATCGTTCGCACCGGATTGACGAAGCCTAGTTGTTGGTACAGGTTGGGCGAGAGAATTGTGCCAAAAAAGAAGAAGAAGAAGAAATAAAAAACGCCTCAGCTCGTGCATCATTCCCTCAATAAACTCACGTTTATGGCATAATTTTAAGCCGCACCAGACGGGTTTATCTCGCTGGCTGCATTTACACCGACGCGAGGATTAATGTTTGAAACATGGAAATGTTAAGCGTTAAACGCAGCCATTAAAACGCTGCTTGAACTGTGCTCGGGACGGCGAAATAAAAGGCACCCATTGCTTTTTGCCATGTCGCCCCGGAGACGCCCCGCCATACAGGTCGCCTGGTTTTGAAATCGCAAGCCGGTCACGCTGTCGGGGACCGAGTGGTGGCCATAAAACACGAGGCACGAGAGTTCACTTTTCTCAGATCACTAATTTAATAATGCTTTTTCTGGGCAGTATTTCTGCGCCGCCGGTTTTCCCGGTCGGAGGTGGCATGGGGGGATGTTTCCGATGCTTCTGAACGCGCCCCAAAACTCAAGATTTGGATTGTGCGTTTTTTTTCTCTCTCTTTTACGACGAAGAGGGCAAAGCTTGTGGAAGATAAAGTCCGATTGTAAGAAGCACGGTGACGTGCTGGAAATAATGTTCCCGCCCGCGATACATTTGCGTCCCCCATCTCTCGTTCGCCGGGGGTTCATTTTCCCGGGGCGTATAATTCAGGAGGCGCCCGGGAAGCAACGTTTCCGCGAGAGGCGCGAGCGGCAATGGACCATTTTGCGTTCCGTCTGCCCAAAAGCCTACGGTTCTGCTGAAGTCGTTAGGCGAAAATTTTACAACAACCCCGTTTGCGCTACGGCACGGCGCCGCTAATGGTAAAAGCTAGTATCGCGCGGCAAATTATGGTGCGATAAGAAACGCGGAAATATCTTCCACCAGCGCCGTGCACATCTTTAATTCTGCGGAGAAGGGAAACCTAAGGAAAAAGTGTGTCATTTCCTTCCAACACTTCCCTCTCGTCTCATCATCGGTCAC
>JXXA01002048.1:0-12481 GCA_000956255.1 Anopheles punctulatus | reverse complement strand
GTAGTCTACAGCTCCAGTGGACGCGACAGTAAGAACGTTTACTTCACGGTCGGCTTCGCCGGCGTTGCCCTGATGGCGGCCGTGTTTGTCGGTGTCGCCGTCGCCAAGTGGAAAGCATCCCGGTCGCCGCATGCTCAAGGATTCGTCGAGGTAGATCAGGTGCGTAGTGTAGTGTTTGGCCTAAAAAAGGATAAGAGAGCAGTAAGGGTTTTGTGTTAACAAATCGCACTTTCCATCGTTCCAGGCCGTTGGCGCACCAGTCACACCCGAGGAACGACATGTAGCAAACATGCAGATCAACGGGTACGAGAATCCAACATACAAGTACTTCGAGATCAAGGAGTAAACCGTCAAAAAGCGACGGGCACACACCGGCCAAGGGACGTGTGCGGTTTGGGTAGGTGAGGCAGCAAGTGGCAGTGTGGTGAAGTATTTCACACCATTTCACACAAGATCCGTTGCGTGAGAGATATAGAGATTGCGATGAATGTTTCCGTAAAACAACACAGCAAAGCAAAAAACAAACAAAAAACAAACAAAAGCATCAGACTAAGAGCCAGATTACGCCGCGGCAGTCCAGGATCGATGTAGGTGCGTGGTGTGTAAGGCGTGTAGAAGTGACTAAAGTGCGAAACGCGCAATGCCATCCTGCAACTTCGATGCCAATCCGTTGTAGTTACGTGGATCCGTTTGCGTTTTTGTGTCGTCCGCCGGAGAAAGACGGTTCAACACGGCATAAAACAGAGAAATCTTTGTTGTACACAGATACGCCCAGGCACACACACACACACACTGGGTATGTTTCCGTTTTCTAAAAACAACTGTTTTGTGAACTAAAACCAATATTGGAACACAAAAGCAAGCGTCATTCGTTGAACGCGAATCCTGAAACGATACCCAAAAAAATAAAAATAAAAAAACAATAACATTTGTGAAGAATTTGTGCGCAACAAAAAAAAGCAAAACAACACTCCTAGTAGAGGAACCAAGGTAAATGTGTAACGGAAATGAGCAAATTACCAGCAAAATGGTGCGCGAACGCGAATGGCAACGTAAAACAAACCTACACACCTACCATTACGATATTTCGTTTGTCTCCGTTTCGTCTTTACGACCTCTATTCTTACAACCTCTATACGCCTCTTTACCACTCTCACTCTCTCGACTGTACGAGACACCGACCGTAGGAGCACGATGACGCTACCAAAGAATAGAGCAAAGCATACACCCAAAGTCACTAGTTGTAGTAGAAGAAGCTCTTGCTGCGCCTAGGGACTTAGCTAAGGTAAGAATAAAAAAAAACAAATGGAGATAAATTCAAGATCACACCGGACACACACACGGCTGTGCGTGTACGTTACAGAAACAATACACACACACCAGAGTCACGGTCCTGTAGAGCCCATCCACAGAAGAAGACAAAAACATAAGCCGAAAGTCATCCTTAAGTCATCCCCTCTCTCCCCCCAGTGCGGCAGGATAGTTAGATAGCTAAGTAGCTAATTAGTTATTAATTTTCTACCGTCGCAGTCGCAGTGTTTTTTCGCAGCTGCTGCCGCTCACAACCAGAACACAGAGATAATTCGCTTCACCGGACGGCGCTGCTAGAAACTAGAAACCACACTCAAAGGACATACAGACGCGTACAGCATTCACACTACTTCTCATTTGATAAGCTTGTAAGAATATACAATGCATAAATAAACGTATATTATACAACACAAATCGCAATTAGATCTAAATATATATATATACACACATATATTCGCTTCAAACGCTTCAGTTAAGCGCCCACACGGACGTACACAACCATCTCTACGCCGGCGACAAACCTAAAACAATAACATCCAAGTAACCAGTGCGTCGTCCCGCGGGACGACAATCGCAAATTTCTCTCAGCAGCAGCGCAATGTTAAACAGTACCAGCAACAGGCATGTACGTCACAAGAGAACAACCAAACAAAACACGTGCGACGGCAACCTAAGAAAGCAAATAACGAACAATGCTATTTGAAGTATATACATATATTTTTTGTAATACACACCTGCTATACGCTTTGAAAATTCATATTTATACTACCTTAAACGAAAAAAAGGAAACAAACAAACAATAACAAAAAGCAAAACGCATCTGCTATATATACATATATTTACAAGTGAAACCAATGGAACCGCAAGCGTGACGAGGCAAGCGTTTGAGAGGATCCAACATAACAACGGCGCAAAGCATTTCAACACAATAATGAAGGTGCAATAGGGACGAGCAGGAGACGCTAGAGAGTTGAAATAAGAGAGAAGATATGTTCTATTCACCTCCTCCCCACACACAAACAAACCTATATACACTCGCGCACACTTACTAGCCGATACTGGCCCGAAACCGACTAGGTCCCTCCTTCCAATATGGCGCCATCCGTTTTCGGTTCTCTAGCTCACCCCGATACACCTGTTAACCCGAACACTTCCTTCGCAATTTCGTCTCCACTATTGATGCCACCACCGTCGTGACCATTTTGTTGCCCGAGCATAGCTGCCTGGTGTATATGGGCGTGTGTGTGTGCGTGTGTCTGTGTGTGTGTGTGAAAGAGAGATTCCGGTAGAATGGAAAACTCAACAATAAAAAACACACAATTTCCAGCATTCAATAGGCATTTGTTACTACACTCATACATGTACTGAAATCAGCAAAACACAAGCACACAGGCAACACAAGAACATAAACGAGAGCTTCTACCAATTTATAGCGTACACAACAGTAGAAACGAAACGAACCAAAAGCAAGGCACACTACGATAGGCACGACACTTTGACATCTCACGCTTCGGCTGTCTATAGTGACTAACCACACACACACACACTCACACTGCAGGGCGCATGTGAATGTTGAGGAAATTAGAGGAGTGCTTGCAACTAATTTGCGAAATAAAACAAAACAAACCGAACGAGTAAAACATTAAAACAACAACCGGGCGCCAACGGAACCTTTCTCTCACTTTCCCTCTCTTTCTCCCTCTGTGCAGCCGCGTTTGCAGCCGATTCGTACTCGAACCTGCACAGGAAAAGTCAGAAAATCGTTGTATCTCTGCTTGAAGCACGGGAGTCTTTTGCACGGGCGGGGAAAGAAAGCGGGTAAGAATCGCCCGACACAATCCACAATCACTCAGAAGAAGAGCTCGTCGGAAACAGTCGGAAAATTGCATCCTAGGCAAAGAAAATTCGTCCATTTTTGTAGGATTTTGCGACGCGCGTTAAACTAGGTGTTAGTGAGAAAACAAAAACAAACAAAACAAAAACTAAGTAAAAACACGGAAACAAATCTTATCGATAGTGTGTCATTTAGTCCCATTTCACACCCTCACACCCCACCCTGACCCCCGTGGACCACCCATCGCACAGTCTCCATCGGGTGTGGCATTGGTAGGCGCACTCGGTGGAAGTGGGGAGGGTGCGGGGGTACGGGGGAGGGATCATATCGAAGCGCAAATCTTAGCATACATCGCTGCGGCGCTTGTTGAATCCCGCTCCTCCCACTGGGACGATAATCCTGCAGGTAAAAGCCCCACACCAACCCAAGTACTTAGCTGAGCAGCGGCGCAGAACAATCTTGACGAAAGCGGTCGCTACGAATCGCTTCGAAACAAACACACCATGGCTACTGTTGTTAGTTTTTTTTTCTTTTTGTTGAGCAACCTGCTAGTATCATTTTCACGCCACGCATTTTCTCAGCCTGCCTTGTTTCTTACTACAGTTTAGAGCAGCTCAGTCGACTTGTATAAGTTAGGTTCCTTCTCCCCTCGTGCTGGCAGAGCGTTAGCCGCATGAAAGTGGCCACGAATACTACACACAATTAGTAACTACTAATACTATCCCCACTTTTCACTTTCTCGTCTATAATTTGTTACTTTAACGAATCTGCGATGGATCTACGATGGTCAACTACTAGTACACTGGTGACTTGGCTCATGAACATGAAATAAGGAAAATCGTAAGAAAATTTAACAAAAAAAAAACAAACACACACAGCAAGAAATGATTCAAATTTGCAGAATATTAACAACCCAAAACAGCAGTAAACGAAAAGCATACTAAATGAAAAAAAGAAGATGACGATGATGATGAATAAGAAGAAGCAAATGATGGAGAATAAGTGAAACAATACCGAAACACGTATAATCTATGTATAAAGAAACGGTGAATGGAATGGAAACATGTAAACAAACATAGTAATCAACATCTACGGCAAACACTAATAAGCAAGACAAAAGCCACACTCACTCAAACACACGTACACACATACACACAGAATAATAAAAAATACAAGCTGAGGAGCGGCGCGAGCGGCATGGGCGGAAGCGTATTTAAGGATGGATAACAGCTGGCGAAGCAAAGCGTAGACGAATGGAAGCAGGGCGCAGGGTGAAGGTAAACCAGAATGAATGCATAGAATAGATTATATATCATGTATAAGTATGAATATATTTATATACAACACATATAAGTGTAATGATGTAAACATTTACAGATTAGTTTTAATAGGTGATCATACACAAAAAAGGAAAGAAAGAGCAGGCAAGATGATAAATAAAATTGTGCTACCGGTGTAATTAAATTAAACAACAGCAACCCGTAAACGAAGCGGTGGCAGGCAGCGGCAAACGCATGATCAGATACCCAGACAGACAGGAGGCAGACAGACAGCCAAGCTAACTAAGCTCGCAGCCGTTCCTACCTGGAACCCGTCCGGAACACGGCTGCGTTGAAGAAATGTAAGGTTTTGCTGGAGGTTTTCATTTGTGGTTCACTCGTCGCTCGTTTCGGGCAGCTTCGTTAGCAAACGGACGGTGCCGAAGGACGGAATTCAGAACAGAAAATGCACAGAATATCAAACACCCCGCGCACACATGAGCTCTAGCCGTTGCCGCAACCCTTCGATCCTTCTGCTGGGGATCGAGAAAAACAAACGCCACTACGCAAGTGAGTGTTCGCATTAGGTGTAAAATGGTGCCGTCAAGCATGGCACGCTAAAACGAGAGCGAGAAAGGATACAGAAACGGCCAACATACGCGAGGAGATGCGGAACGGAAAACGGTACGAACAAATAGCTTCTTAGTTTGTCCAGCAATCAATAATAATCCAGCAAATACGTCTCACGCCACACGAACATTGAACACAAACAAAACAAAGCAAACAAAAAAAAAACTATACTCAAACAAAATGTTTAACGCAAAAGTACGTACACACGCTAAATCAAAATATTCCGCTTGAGTTTTTCGTTTCCGTGGTATGGGTTACGATAAAAAACTAACTTTTCCCATCCCCTCCCCCGTTTTTTTATGCTATACTGTTGTTACAAGCGCTGGCAACGCCGGTACGCGTGAACAGGATGTCGTGATGGTAACTCACGCACGCATGAGCGGAAATACTTAAATTCCATTTTTGATAAAATAAAAAAAATGCGAACCGGTGGGAATGAAAAGGGAAGTGCTACTACTAGAACCCAAAGGCACTCTTAAGACAAACACACACACACATACCTAAAAGCACATCCGCCTGAGAGAATACTCGAAGAAAATCGAACTGGATTACAGTATTTCCGATCAACTTTGAGCACACACCGACACACACTGCATGGAACGTGTCTCGTGAGTTGGTAAAAAACGAAGAGTAAGTAACAACAAAAAATAAAACAACGCTACACAGCCACTCACACAAATTCACTCAAAGCCAGCTCAAACCGGGACAGATAATACAACCATCACGGCAACAGGAAGGGTGGAAATAAAAGCTGCGGCAACAGGAACGCGTAGAGCAAAACAAAGCAGGCTAATAGAATCGTAAATTAAAACCCGGCACAGAGGACAACACAATATCCCAACATCGCGTATGTGTGTGTGTGTGTTACCGCGAGTGTGGCGTGTGTTGATGATGTATGTATGAAAACAGCAGTAAAAAAAGATGAAAAACCAATGTTTAAATAAAAAGTACTATAAAACCGAGGTATCTATACGACCGGTGTGCTGCTTTGGGCAGGAATTGAGCGCGAAGATGTGTCCATAGTGGTGTGGAAGATAACGGAGCGCGTACCAGGCGAAATGGGAAGTGAAGCTATCGGAATGCAAAAGAACGCTAAACTTGATGACAAATAGACGAAAGATAATTGAAATAATGCAAAAAGTTATATGAAGGTAAGCAAAATCAGAACTACTTATAGCAGAACCAAAAAGAAGTGCTTACAAGAAAAATAAAAATACTATAACTCTTTGTTCGGACGTAACACCAACTTCATATACAAAACAGTTTAAGGTTCAAATGTAGACTTCATTCATCGAATAAAAACCCTCCACCATCCATAAAATCAACACCATCGACACTCGACTCATCCTGCTGTTCCAGTTCCGATTGCTTGCTCTGGAAAAAGCTACCATCAGATGCATCCGGATCGTACGCACTACCATTGCTGTTCGCCTTTGTGCTACCCCGTTCCGCACACCGTCGGCGAAAGTTTTGCTCGCTGTAGGTGCAGCTTATTTTAGCGGGATACTCCTCATTGGCAGCCTCGTCCACCACACTGTCCAGCGGTAGATTGGTGCGAATGAATTCGTACACCTTGTCCTTATCGCGCGATAGGCTGTTCAGCTCACAACGCAACCGTTTCGTTAGCAGCGATTCTGTCATGAACGAAAAGTGATGATGCATGCACTGGTACGTGATGTCTGTGTCGGCTTGCCGGCAAATGTTAAGCCATCGTTGCACACACTCCACCGGCGTACTCTTGTGACCCGCAAAGAGTGCCGGATTCGACAATATGCCCCGAGCAGCCATCACACCTGTGGGGGAATAATGAGGGTGACCTTATAACAGTTCTCTTCGCCACGGTTTTTCAAACACTGCTACTCTGTTGCTACAGCGATTGGGGTGTGCTGTGGTAGCGCATGGCAACCGTGTTGATTATTTTCCCTCCTTGCAACAAAGTGCTCCTTTGCTGTGCTTGCACTGCTGGTACCATTTTTTCGCGGAAACCATTTCTACGAAAGCCTATATTTTTTAGATCGAATATTTTTTCATCATAAAAAAACATCGAACACATTATCGTGATATGGACACAACGCGTAAGCTAGAGGTGGATGCAGCAGCGACTCAACCCCAGATAGAGTTGGACACCGCACACGAAGATCTCATTCAACAGCGCATCAATAGCATCCGGATGGAGCTAGACGATACGTACAACATATTCGTCAATGCCCAGGAAACACTTTCGTCCATTTCGTTTGAAAATCTGAGTGAACGCTTGAGTTCGGACTGTTTTGCATCCAATACGGAACAAACGCCGCCTGCGAGCTACGCCACGCATGCATCGCCCGAAATCAACCTCGTCCGTGATGCTAACAATCGTGTCGATGTGGCGAAATCTCTCGAGCAGTTGAATGTAGCATCACTCGATATGCAGCGTGCGCAGGCGGTGGAGGAAATACCGGAATTAAACAAATTTTTCAAAGTTATCTTCGACCTTACGGAGGGAATTAAGAAAATCAACGGTCACCAGCAGTCAATAACGGAGCTAAACGTGGATATCAACACGTTCAGCGAGCAAAACAACACCCAACCAGCAGCTGGACCTTCACAGGCGTCTCTCTCAAGACGACTGGGAAATTTGAACTTAGAGTAGATTGTAGTGCAGAATAAACCAGTGCTGCCTGTGTTTCAACACTTACCGTCACACTTTGTCTCGGCGTACATTTGTTCTGCATCGTCCAGTGTGAATATATCACCATTGGCAACCACGGGAATGGCTATAGATTGCTTGATTTCACGTAAAGCTTCCTTATGCACCGGTACGTTCGTTTTCTCGGTTGCCGTTCGACCGTGCACGCTAAGGAAGGTGATGCCGGTAGCTTCCAGTTGGCGACACATTTCGATCGTTTCTTTTTGGCTCGAATTCGATAGCAACCGCACCTTAACCGAAACGCTGAACGAGTTCGGCATGTTCCGTCGCACCATCGCAAGCATATCCGCTATACGTTCGGGCGTTTTAAGCAATGCACTTCCGTAGCCTTCGGCCATCGCCCAACGCTGAGGGCAACCACAATTTAGATCGACGCCATCGACATAGCTGAAACAAACAAGCAATTAATCATAAAGGAACTACAGTTTTGATTTCGAAACGCTTACGGATAGACCATCTCGCTGGCAGAAAGAAAATCTACACCATTGTTGGCGGCAAATTGAGCAATCAGTGGCGTATCGTCTAAAAGCAAAAGTTTTTTATAAGTCATTTGCAGGAACATATTCGGAAACATACAGCTAAATCTCGGATGCTTACCATTATTTGTCGTGAATTCATTTAAGCGCGCCTTTTCACTTTGGCAAAACGAATCGGCCATTATCATGCTGGTAAAAGCCAAATCGGTTCCGTATGAACGCACTAAGCTTCGAAATTCTAGCCTAAAAAAAGAATAATGTACATCCCAACAATTAGTGAACTAAAATCATGATATAATATGTGTTGTTTGAGGGGGATCGTACTTGCTGTATCTTACCATCGGAGCACAAATTTTAACAAATGTTTTGCGTTCCGCAGCCGATGAAAACAATTCACGAATGTTGGTTTTGTGTTTTTCCTAAAATAAATTCACCCACATAGTTACATTAAGTAATTGAAGAACTAACATGTGCATACCTCCATTGTAAGTTTTCCAATCATCAGCAACTTTTCCTAGACACTGATATTTACGTATTATTCACTCCACGCTGGTTCAAAAATTCATTTGTTTATAAACATGGAACACATTTTGGCGGTGCACTGTGATCACTGCGCGGTCACGAACATCGACTGCTAAATAAAAGTATTGAATCATATGCAATAAACGAGCTCGTTAAAAATAAATCAACATTAAATCTTATTCCCTTACTTTACATAATTTGTGATATTGCCAAACTAATTACATTAACCCAGTATTCATAAAGATAAATTTAAGGAAATTCTCTTCCAGCCCTCAATTACGTTGACGTCGAATTCGATATAGCTTTTGAAATGTTTAAAAGCTTTATGAAACATTTCAGGCATTTTTTTGTAAATAATCGATGCTGCTAAAAATTCAAATACCTTTTATATAAAAGGGCCTTTTGTTTTGAATAAATTAAAACAAATATCAAGTCACACAAAGCGTCAAGTATAACAGATAATAGTCTAACTTATACCCCAAACAAACCACAGCATCATATATTTGTAGCAGATCTTTTGGTACACACTTTTTTTACTATCAGACATTTCTTGACAAGCATCACACCGAAATACATCGAACCGGTCTAATTCAATTCTTCCCTCCTCCTCCCCTTCCCCTTTCAGTACATTCGGATATAGTTCTAAAAGTAGAATTAAAATAAACACTACACTAATCCACACGCGATTTACGTTTTTAACGTTTTGTCTTTATTTGCCCATGATGGTGAGAATGCATATGCAGTTAGAGATATTTGTACAGCACAATTTCTTAGCGGTGCATTTCTTACAATACTTGTGTGCAATGTGTATGTAGGTTTGTATGTATGCAAGAGCCACCCTTACTCGTGCCTCCTCCGGTTGTTGGTGCTGTACATCGATCATGGGCATGTCATGGGCGTTGCTGGAACAGTCCGCAGCTCTTGCTCTGCTTGATTGTTTTATATCATTGTTAGTATTAGATCGATATCATTATTTTGTTTTACGATGCATTTTTTATATGTAATATAGTCAGGTGAACCGTTTGCCGGTAGTTCGCGAAAACATCTACGAGGATACGATTAAGTTTCGAAACGGTTAAGTATAGAAGATCATTGCTGGGAACAAATTTAGTAACCGAACCGATTTTAGAACAAATAAACAACGAGACAACACTCCGGTTAATACTTCTTTAATGGTAAATCAGCTTACCAAACCACCCAAATGGTGATAACAATCGGGCAACCGGTAACGAAATCAGGTTACCTTCGATAGGGTTCTCGTGAACGGAAATAGGAAAGATTAGAAGATAAGTGCTCTCTGGCCGGAGGTGAGGAAGGGGGAGGGATCTCTCCTACCTACGAATGCTCGTATCGCTAGTGCAATAGGTTCGTAATAGATTTACCTTCTGTATATATATTTGTTTGTCACTCTATGCCTAGTAAATACTCTCTGTAAAACGCGATCGGATGCAACGGCTCTTGTCGTTTATCGTCAGGTACGCCAGGATGCATCCGACCGCTAAACCAATACCACCTCCTTGTCACCATTCTCATCCCTATAGGCAAATTTAATATGCTGCAGGATTAAATATGCTCTCCTCTCAATAAAAATACCGCTCACGTGTAAGGTTGGAAACTGATATGCGTACTGATGTCTCGCTAGAGATAATAAAGCTTTTGCGTGTGTTGTTTACATTCGTTCGTTCAATTGCCACGGTTTGTCGTTTATACTATATCGGATTGTTTGCTTGTTCGTCTAGTTGCCGGTGCCGGCGCGATAGCATTGCTTGAAGGATGCGCTAAGGAAAACAACTTAATCTAAGCTAACGCACCCGCTTACAAGGGGGTCACATAACCCAAACGAACGCAACGCAAGGGGGCAGCGGTCTGTAATCGTACGCGTCTAATGTTTAACGGCTGCGCACAAACGCGCGTGTTTCACTTTACAACGGGTGCGCAAATGAGTTCGTCAACATTCGTTGTGCCACATGTGTATATGGTCTTGCGGTTGATTTTCGATTCTTCAGGATTCGTTTCAATTTCCGATGGGTGAGAATGTTTCAATAAATGATTGTGAATGGATGTTGTGCCATAATTTACTCCGTTTTTACCTTCGCTTGATGCCTTGGTAATTGTTTGACTCTCTCGCGCACATATCCAACGGACACGGAACACAGACACACAAACATACACACACAGGTCAACGGACAAACAGGTAGAGGAAAGGGAGAGTTATACAACCACATCGATTAATATCTATTACTATCATTATTATTATGTCGCGTGTTTTCTATAATCGATTTTCTCCTCCCTCTAAACATCAGCACTAGACTACACTAGACTAGACGTTTGAACCACGTTTTTTGGTTATCGAACTTCCCTAGCACGAACTCCTCGAGTGACTCCTAACCTGTGCCTGTTCGCTGACGTGCAAGTCAAACTATTCGAGACATCTTTAACCGTACCGGTGCCGGTTACACTTCGTTCGGGATGATACACGTTCAAGTTTTACTTAAAAATACCATTTAAAGAGAGCCCCACTCCACCCAGCAACGCCTCGTACGTGCGGTTAAGGATAGAGAGGGAGAGTATAGAGTAGTTAATGCGGCGACTAATAGTATGCGCTCGTCGAAGCGTACTACAACAATAACAATCGAATACTGCCCGCGGCTAGGGAGGCACGGGAACGGGGCTCGTAAAATAACGACAACAACGAGAAAGACGCAGGTGCGCAGGTGTTGACTTAATTGCTTAATGGCGCATAGAGTCTGGCTCTAGGATAGTGGGAGCGTATAGGATAGTGTTGATAGGACTTCGTTCTTCGCATCGTTCTTCGCAGCCGCACGCACAACGCGACAACGTGCAGTCGCAGTAGGCTGCGATAATGGCGGCCGAGTGTACCGAAGGTGTGTGGTTCATTGGTGGTGGGATCTTTCAAACGACCGTATTTTGCCTCACTGCCCACTTCCGCTAGGGCTAAGAATTAGCTGCTAAACAACCACGACCAGGGCTATGACTTATGCGCGTTCGGCTCGCGGTACGCACACATGAAGCCACACCTCCTCCGAAGCATCTGTTTCACCTAGTCTCGCAATTGTCGGGCCGGAATGGCTGAACTGGCGTTCTGCTTGAGCTCATGTACACGGGTTTTGAAACTCTGGCTTTTGCTCGATTACTTCCTAAAGCGATCGTCCATATTTGTAAACATTCTTCAGATTCAGAGTTTGTGTCTTTTTTTTATATGATGTAGACATCGATCGGGCATCCTCTTTCTCGCGACCTCTCACGACGACGGGTTTCAGTCAACGTTTGCGTATTTGTTTTGTCCTTGTGTTAAAGTATCGTTACCACTCCTTATTAGTGCCGGATCGGCTGGCTTAGTACTGATTACCACCGTACACGTTGCCACCCTGAGGAGCACCGAAAGGATTCTTGGGAGCACCACCGGGCACGTCCAGTGCACCGCCGGTCGTTTGATACGTACCGTACCCGTTGTCGACGTTCTGCTGACCGATTTCGTTCAGCCGCGTACTGGACAGCGCCCGCGGTATAGGATTACTAGGTACACCGTGCGGCGCTAGGTGAGCCGTCTCTTCTGCCACCTATAAACGATGTGTAAAATGTGAGCGATTGTGCAACTCACTGCAGCAGCCGAGGCAAGCGAGTATACCTGATGCGGATCTTCCGTCGTGGGAATCTCGGAGATGAAGCCTTCATCCTTGCGGTAGAAGTTGATGAACACGAACGCGGCAAGCACGAGGATGCAAATCACACCATGGAA
>JXXA01002042.1:0-18024 GCA_000956255.1 Anopheles punctulatus | reverse complement strand
GCAGCGGCTGTCCGCTATGGTGGTCGCTGGACGGGCTGAAGCGCCACTATGAAACGATGCCCCTGCCGACGTCTTACAGCTGGTACACCTACCAGCTTCCGGATGCTTTCCATCGGCTCAGCACGATTTACGTTTACCTGAGCGAACTGGTCTGTCCGTGGCTGTTCTTTGCCCCGAGTCGGGCCGTCCGACGGTTTGCGCTCGGTTGGCACGTGTTTTTGCATCTGAACATCATCGGCTGCGGAAACTACGGCTTTCTTTCGCCGCTCGTGCTTACCTTGCTGCTGACGCTACTGGACGACGAGGACGAGCTGGTCGTGTGGGCACAGGACCATCTTTCGGAGGCGATCGAACCGACGCGGCGTCGTCCGGTGGCGACACGCCCGATAACGAAGGGACGCTCCAATCAAGCGGAAGTGCCGGTAGTGGACACGGATCGAAACGGCGGTCGTTTCGTGAAAGCAATTGCTGCTCTCATGGTCATTGGATCGTGGGTTTGCTTTAGTATTGGACTGTCGAACGACGGACAACTAACGTTCAGTCCGAACTTCACGAAGGATCAGTATCTGAGTGTAATGCAAGCGATGCTGCGTGCCGCTCCGTTGCTCGTATTCGTGCTCATGGTTAGGAAGTTCCTGAAACTGCTCGCCTCCCAGGACAGCGTGGGAAGTTTGGTAAGTGTCTATTGGTTGGATCTAGATCAATCCTAGTTGGCGGGCATTAGAAAGAAACGTCTTGCTGTCTCGCTCTCTCTCTCTCTCTCTCTATCTATCTATCACTCTCTTGCTCTTAAGGCTAAAATGTTAAAGTGTGTCAAAAGGTCAAGCAATTCTTCATTTGTCGTTTAGTAATTTGAAAGGAAATAAACCAATTTATTCTGAGAAGGTGTAGGATGCTCTTTGGAACATTGATGCCATGTCCTTGAGGCTCAAAAGTACTTCTTTCAGAAACATGAGATCGCATTACTTTGTTCTCCTGAAGTGTTGACCACATGGTGCGTCCATGAGCAATTTCTGGATGGCTTGTGTTATGAAGTACGCACATGAAGTCGTTTAATACATTTAATCTATTTTGAGTAACGCTTTCTAAACAAAATACACTGTTAAAACAAGTCTCTGATGAAGATTTAACTTTAGTTTCTTTGTGGACATAGACTAAGGCCAGAAAATGGACTTTTAAATGCAAAAGATATATGATCAAAGGAGTCTACAAAGCAAATATAAAGATATGGAGATAGGAAGTTATTATCTTCCCTGCAGAAAAGGATGCGCAAACTGTGAGCCTTGTTACTTTCGCAGTAATGCTAAAAAAATGCTATTAAGTACCTGAACAATACTAGCTTTCCGCCAAATGTAGTTAGTAGCGACCGTATCTCAAAAGTACCAATTAATTTCCATCTATCTCTCTCCCTTTCTCCCTCTCTCGGCCCCAATGTTCCCCTTCACCAGGCCGACGGAATGCGGCAGTTTTCGAAAAATCTCGGTCTTCTCATATCGACCATCGTCGCGTTCACCGTGTTTTTCATGTCGATCGTGCCGCATTCGCGCTTGCTACCGAGCACCGCGATATCGTCGCCGGTAATGACGCGCGCGTACGGCGGCCTCCATAGCCTGTACGTGGTCAACCAGTACGGGCGCCATCTGACAAAGATGCGTCCGATGCGACGCGAAATCATTCTCGAGTATGCGGACGATGTAAACGGCACCTGGCACGAGTACGGCTTCCAGTACAAACCGTGGACGCTCGACCGTTCCGCCTCGCTGCCGTACGGTGGACTTCACTTCCCACGGTTCGATTTCAAGTTTTACGACGGTGCCGGTTCGAAAACGGACGCACAGAAGTGGATCTACCCGCTGATCCAGCGACTGCTCGAGCACCGACGCCCGGTGCTGGATTTGCTGGACGGGCGCCACGTACCGGCCACAGCGCCCCGGTACATTCGCACCTCGCTGTACCGATTCGCGTACACAACGTCGTTCACGGAGGGTGGCTTCTGGACGCGGGAACGTTTGAGTGACTATTTCAACGTGTTCTCGCTGGACGATGCGCACCTGCAGGAGAAGCTAAAGCGGATGAACTTCCCGACGTCGCCGGTGGAACAAGGCTCGTGGAACTGGTTGCTCCGTTGGCTGCTGGACGCCATACGACGGTTTGTCGGTGCCATCGACGGTAGCTATCTGCTGATGGGATTGTTCGTCGCCGCCGGCACGCTTATCTACACCCAACAACAACAGCAGCTACGGGTGGGCCAATCGACTTAAGGGACATGCTGCCCATGCTACTCGCACTAAGCTGTGACAACTAAGCCAACAAAAGCACGGTGTCAATTGTAGTCAAATTATTGCAACGAGAACGGGAGATGCATATGTAGTTTTACGCGCGCACCATTCTGCACGATTGGAAGATCTCACCGAAATTCACTTCCCGGCCCAGAAAGGTCTAAACAAAAAAAAAACTAGAGTGTTATTGTTCGTTTCATGTCGGTCTCCTTTTTTGTTTGTCCCTCTACACTCATTCCACGCCAAGTTAGGAGCACAAATAAAGAGACTCATATGAAATGAAATTACCTTGAACCTGACAAACACAGCGGAGTTTATATCGTTTTTGTTTTTTGCATGTGAACGCTTTTTCGACCCATTTTCCAACCCTTCAATTTCGGTACACACAATCCCTGAGCGGAACGGTTAAATATATAAACCCGGGCAAACAGAAACGGGTTAGGTGAAAAGCGTCGGATCAAAACCGTGGCGTAGGGAAGAATTGCATTTTTCATTAGCTTCCGACAGCCTGCTAGGTATGGGTAGAAACGTTTCGAGTGGTTCGAATATTTGCTTGCCCTGTGCGTCCGGGTTGCAGCAGCTCTAAACTGGTGGACCATTAGAAAATTGTTAACATACTCGGCCACGCGACCGGGCAGGCGAACTGGTAGGACCCTTTCCCGAAGTCATGCAGCGTATGTGTGTGTGTGTGAATTTTGAGGAAACGAAACACTTTTAACAGCTGCACCGAGCTTTCTCCGGGTGAGCAATAATTCACGAGATGAAACTGATGGTGATTTTTCTCCGGCGTATGATGATGATGCCATTGTTGGGCAGCGAGTGCCCTTGTCGGAATGAATTTTAGTACCTGCCACAGTGGGAATCAAGTGTAGCCGGTTGAGTAGTTTCCGATTTTGATAGATACGTCCGGTGAATCTATTTTCAGTGTGAACGGGGTGTTTCATCCATCAGTCGCATAGTGTGGCAATTTGCTTGCCGTTCGTTTACGGAAGGCCGAACAGCTGAGATAAGTAAAAAATTGCACCATTTCATTCCTTCGTTCAAACACTATTGCCAAACCGTTGTGTTCATCATTTCAAGGATCACCGGTGGGTCTTTTAACTCCATCTAGGTCTCGTTTGACAAGAGTTCTTGAAGCGTGAAATTTCGATCATAAAATTGTTGTCGAAATTGTTGATATTATAAAAAATCAAATGTTTCCAATAGCCCAAAAATACATTTTAAATCGAAGGACTTCCAAACATATCAAAATTTCAAAATGGTTGATAATCGTGTAGAAAATAATTACAATGGGTTTTAGTTAAATTTTGAGACCATCAACTAACACTTAACACTTTAGATTAATTAACGTTGTGGTTTTAAATAATCCTACCATGGTCTTGAAAGGGGAAGAAATATGTTTTATAACCTACCTCGTGCCCGCTAGTGTAAACGAAGAAAGCATTCTATTTCTCAACCCGCCCTGAGACATCGCTTGAAAACCGTCCGAATTGCGGATAGATGGCTTGATAGATGGATGGATGGATGGATGGATGAATAATTGACCGTGCTGCAGGATGCAGGTGACCCGATGCGGATGCATTTTTGAAGCGCGCTTCGAAAGAAACGAAACGAAAGTGTTTGCCGAATCGAATCATCCTTCCGGCTGTGCTGCGGCTGTTCGCTTCCCGCTATCCCCGGGGTTGAGCATATTTTATATTGCCACACTCGCAAGCCTCGTTATGGAGGTGGTGCAAATGTGTCATACTGGCTCCACAAAGGCATACAAGCGCGCATTTTTTGCTCTCGCTCTAAAAGAATGCACTCAAGAGGGATATAAGATCCAAAAGGGGGAACTTCTCTTGGGAGGCTTTAGGATTTTCAGTTTGCCGGGATCGCGTTGCGCAGCAGGCCATGTAATCCGGATACGGGATGGGTTAAGGCGACCACCGTCACCAGCGCCGATGACATGGGATATAATGCATTTGTAGCGTTTCCACCGTGCTAAAGCGACACGGTAGACCTGCAAATCCGACCTTCCTACCGTGTTGCGCTGCGGTTGCGGTGGGTTTCGGTGCCTTCTCGAGCGTGAAAAGATGCCATCTACGGCGAGCTACACGCTGCCGCCGTTGTCGGAGCGGTCGCCTTATCCGCTAAATCCCGATACAAGGAATCTGCATTATTTCAGCCGGGCACCGCATGCCGCACGCACAACTCGAGTGATAATGGCACGGGAGCGTATTACGATGTCAGGGTTTGCGGTTTTCCGATGTTGGTGCCCGGTCCCGGGATTCCGTCTTAAGAAAGTGCACTCGTGAGCGATTGCGACTTCGGGTTTGGGCATGATTGACGAACTGCAGGAGCGCAGATTGCAAACAAAGTTTTAATAGCCTTTCGAGTGGAGCACATTTCTTCGTTGTTATGATGCGAGGCAGAAACGCTTGTGTAAACAGTGGGAAACAGCAAATTAATAGTTGCAGGAAAAGTTACAGCTTTTATGGAGAAATCATTTCGTTCCCATCAATCAGTAATTTGCTCAAAGCGAGTTTCAAGGCGACTTTCTCGGATGTGAATTTGAATTTGTCTTCAGTAAACAAAGTTATTTAATGAGATTTGAAAACATCAATCTTCCAGCTTTTACTACTTGGGAGTAAAAGTCAACTTGAGCTAGCCGATGATTCATCCTCCCCGTGGGATGTTACCCTATTATTATTTGCCTATTACTCATTCCATCCTTCTATAACTCTAACAGGCATTTGCTCAATCGAAGATATTTGGAGTATGGTATGGAAATTGCAAGCCCAACGTCCCTGTCCGTTTGCATTTCTTTCATTTTGCCAAAAAACCACTCTCCGTGCGATTGGCGTGCAGAGTGCATTCCACATGTTACGAAACGGAAAAAGAAAGTTTTATAATTTCACACTGCAACACAATGAGCGTATCCTGCCGGCACGTGCAGGTAAAGTTAACGTCACGAATAATATTACCGTTTTTGCGGTGCTCGGTGAAGAAATTAACTTGGGCTGCGGTTTCTCAGCGGGTTGATGTGTAGAATTTGGAAGATACTATCGTTCCACGGTGTGGATGTATTACTGAAATGAAAGGCAATACAGTAGAAAATTGCTTTCATGAGCACATAATGGAAAAACTTTGTTTGATTTTCGTGAAATGGTGGCACAAGTTTTATGAAAACTTTTTTTTTTAGTTCTTACTCAACCGACTCTGGCACGTATGAGTATGGAAAGAAATGCGTGCCAGTAATAATACCAACGACAGGCGGTTCCGCCAGTGGCTACCAGCTCTAGCGGTTGGATGTTCTAGAGCTAATGGGAGGGAACATGTACGCTTAGATTATTTATAAAGCTGAAATGAAGCGAACGAGTTAGCGAATTCCATCGCAATCATCCGGTCGCACTTTCTTCGCAAAACATTTACGCGCCAGGAAAGGACACTAGTGCGAGGCATTTCAACTCGACAAATGGCGGCATTCGGTTTGGAGCACACATCCGGCAGAAATGAAATGTGCTCGTCGGTCGCCTTCCAGCCGGCACAGGAAGGTGGATAAAGTACGCGCAACGCAGGAAGTGCAGTTTTCTTATGCATTTCTTGGTTTCCTCTCCGTAACAGCTCAGAGAAGCGTTGCGATATGAGAATGCACGGCTGTGAGAGGGGGGGGGGCGAATAATTTATCTCTGGAGAATGTGATCCGGAGGGAAAGTGTCGACACACACACAGACACACGCAGGCATCACGCATAACGAAATGTACTACTGGAAAGAAAGAACTCCTTTTGACAAGGAAATGCAGTGCAACGAGCAAGCCGTAGCAGAAATACCATTCCCTCGACAGTGAAGTTGTGCTTCCGGCAGACCGGAAGATGTGTTTTACTTTTCATTTTGCGCCTTTCACAATAGTGTGTGTGTGTGTGTGAGAGAGAGAAGGACGGGAGAAATTTATCTTTCCAGATCGGCAACAGACAGAATCTCACCTGTTCCGGCTCGTTGTCGCTACTGGTTGTGCAGTGTTTCAATTTCGATTTACACTAACGCGTTCGCCAAATCGCGTGACACGATGAGCTGCTACTCGTCTGTTTCTGCACGCTCCCAGAAGGCGGCCCTGCATCGTGGTTCAACTAACCGGAAAGAAGATGTCCGGGCGGTGCAATACGAGCGAATGCAAGAGCTACTAAAATCACAACAAACGAAGACAGATTTGAGATCCGGTCGGGAAATGCACATGCCGTTTTGGAAGGTAAGCGAGTGTTTTTTTTGCTGTGGAAAGAAAGAAAAAAAAACGATTGCAGTGCATTGTGTACCAACCGTGTTTACTTAGATAGATTATCGCTGACAGCTCGTTACTTGCGCTGCACTAGAGTAGCGAAGTGTGCATTGTAAACGTCATTGTGGTTGTTTTGCTTTATCATTGCGGTTGCCGAGGGACTGCTAGTTCTCGTATCTCGCATATCTCCCGGCCCCAGGGCTCCCTCGAGTCGAAATTTCGGGGACTCAAAACCCTCGGAGGCACAATTTGAACCATCGTTTACCTATTCTTGCAGCTGGTGTAAGTAACAAACGTTCACTGTGGTGATGAATATCGTAACTGGAGCGTACACCGCCAACCAAACTGCCTTATGTTTGTCTTATCGTTGACAGTTTATTTACTTCGACGCGTGGCAGGAAGAACCTCCGGGTCTGGTAGAAACTCCTTCACCAACAACGTACAATGTGGAGAACCCATGCCGGCAACGATAGTAGCGGCGACGACGGTAAGGTTTAATAATTTGGTTAAAACTTTCACTCTACTGATTGTTTTCAGGACGAGCACTAAAGTTTGCACTATCTTTTTCTCTCTCTCTCTCTCTCTCCCTCCAAAGGAACCTGTTGCATCGCCCGTGTCGCCAGACCCGCACCGAGTGCAGTTTTCGGTAGATTGTTAAAATCGACACTGTGGAAGCACTCAAAACTCGCCGCTCCGGATCACATCGCCATTAAACTTTGCCATTCTTGAACGCAAAGAACACAACTTGCCGCGGTATGATGGCGCGGGGGCGACTGAAATGGCTAAATTATGGATCAGAAAAGTGCTGATGGTCACTCCATCTGCTGGGAGGTTATGACAAATCATTATTTTGAGACGATGTAGTTTGGACGCTCGTAATTGAATTCGGAAGATTCCCGCGAGGAAAGTCGGGCCGGGGTTTGATGTTCGGTCCAGCTTGCATCCGTGAAAACTTTGTGGCTTTAGGATGGAGGACAGTAAAGTGCTTGTGTTTTTACGTTTATTATTTCGGTTTTAGATGATGATCCATTACCGGCGACGAAAGTGTCTGTATCGTGATAAATCTCGGCACCGCGGAAGTGCGGTACTGCAAACACCATACAGGAAAGGTATGCAAATTTAATATACCTTCTCCATTTGCGCATTTTTGCATCCTATCAATTCTCATAAAATCTCGGTTTTTTTATGATACCCTCCCTCCCCCTCCCCAAGGGCCATTCCGTATGGTGCCCGGCATTGTTGTTACAATTTGTCTTGGAAGGCGTAGCTGATGGGAGCGTATGTGGCGTGCTATGCGGATCCGGTCATCAACGGGAATGCGTGATGACGAGCGAAGGAATGCTGGCAACCGATGGAAAGCAATTGTCGGTGCGACGATAACACATCGGCCTCGGCTTGACTAAGTGACGCACCGACGACGCTGACGGTGGAAGGAATGGCTTTTTGATTATTTAACATTCTAGCCCCGGTACCGAGGGGTTTCGTCGGTTGCAATCTTCATTATCACCTGCTTTTATTTCACCGTCTCAACCCCACGTTCGACGGTGGTTCTTCTAACGATGTGCCGAAAACATCTTGCTGGGAGGGTTTGCGTTGTGTACCGCCGGGCGGCAACGCATCACTGAGAAAACAAGGACAAGTCGAGCGTATGTTACGCCCCCGTTTTCTTCTCTGTGCGGGTTGCGGTGGTTCCCGTGCCATTGTGTTGGCTGGGGAGAGGAGGTAGGGGTAGAAGCTGAGTGTGAGAATTTATTCGCTGTAATTTGCATACTTTGACGGGCCGAGCGGTGCGGCGTATGCATGAGACCCGTCCTTCCATTTCCTTCGCGCTGCGCTAGTTCTTCGGTCGCCATGGAGATGCAAGAAAAGGAAACATGCACAACCGTGTATGGATGTGTCTGTTTTTTTTTGTGCTCCCAATGTGAGGTGAGGCGTTATCTGGACTGGTGTAGTTTGTTAACCCCCGCCGGACTCGTTTCATCCACCATCAGACGGTGTTGGAGAGTGCTGTTTTATATGCGCCTCCGTTCCCGTTCGCAGTCATCATTTTGTACGCCATCTCCAACATCAAACCGGCAGCGTGTGTTTGTGTGTGCGAGTGTGTTAGTGGCCGATGCGTAAAGCGTCCTAAAGGAAGGTAAATCGTATGCAAAAAGAAAGACACAGGAAGGGTTGATAAAAATTTATGTCCAACATATTTTTCTTTCGAAGGCGGAATCTAAATACGGGCGAGTGTCTGGCTCATGGGAGGTGAGGAGGATCGCGGATGCTCCGTTCGGCGTCCGGTAGCAGTGGGTAACATCCGAAGGACAAGCATGGCGTGAAGTGAACCAGTTATCCCGGTGACAGCTTTTCATTTCGTTTCTGTTAGCTTTTCTCCCCATTCTCGTCCTCCATCTGAAGCTTCTAACACCCGCATCATGTTTTTTTACCATTCCGTTTGAAATCCTTTCCTGTAGTGTAAACCAAAGAGGAGGAGAAGATGAAACCAAACCGGCATTTATTGTTTCCGTCTTTTTTTTCTTTATTACACACACACAGCTTTACCGGACATGCTCGCTTTCGGTTGATTTCAACCCGGAGTGAAGGATATTTATTTCCGGTACGTTACATGAACGAGTGATTTGAAGCTACCGCACGGAAGCCGGACAAAGATATTGTTGTCAGCGTACGTTTCGAGCGTTTTTATGCTGTTGTTGCGCTGTGGCAAACTTACAAATGGTTGGAAATCGCAGAATGGAAGCCACATGACAAATTGTTGTTTGTCCGGGTAACTTTCTAAAGCAGTCCGTTTTGAATGCCCATCGATGTGGTCGGGAAATTTGCTTTCAAGTGTTGTATATGACAATATCTTCTCATGCTCATGAGCGGTGTTTGTGGTGTAAGCTAAACATACATTGCATAACGGGTAAGTACACCACAGAAATGGAAAGGTGTATTTATGTTAGTAAAAAACAAAAAAAAATCAGGTGTAATTTGACCATTTGCGTGTTTCTTGCTTATTTTTTTCCTTCTTTCCTGTTCTTGTTGTCTCTAATGGTTTACCTTACTGGTCTCAGTGAATTGCTCCAATTCAGTATCTCAATTATAAAAGAATGATAATACAAAGTTGGAGCTGATTAAAGCTCGACAAATCGTGGTGCATGTTGGCATGTTGACGCCGAGTCTTGCATTGAGTTGTGTAGTTTCAGCACACAATTAGACACTTCATTTACGCTTCAAACGCTTAAGGACGTGCTCGTGGAAGGATCCTTTTAGCACGATTGCAGACAAAGTTTTGTTTCGCGACTCTTGCAAACACAACCTTGTTCATTATAAAGAAGATACAATGATGAGAACAGCTTACGAGGAGCTGGAAGAATCATTAACTCAACTCATCCATCACTGCCTAGGCTCGGTAACCATATGAATGGTAAAATATAGATGTATGTTTTTTCCTTCCCATTACCTTGAAACTCAGCCAGTAAAATGTGATTACGCTCATGATGGTACTTTTCTAATTACTTCCCACACTTTCCCGTGCATTTGCATTTTAAAAAGCGATGGCACAAATGCAGCCTCACGAGCGCGGAGAAATCTTTAGAACAAACACACGACGATGGTCTTCCAGGCGTATTGCAAATGGGCCGAGATAAACGCAAGAACGTGCGGAATGCCTTCTGTGGGTGTGGGTGCCTTTTTGCAGAGGGCCTCTTTGTACGTTCGTTCGAGAAAACGCAGTCGGTGGGAAGCGAAAGTTTTCACCGAAAGGCCCCAAGTCGGGCGAACTTGGGACGAAAACTTATTCACCAAAAAAAAAAGAAAAAAAAAACGCACGCATTCTTAATCCTCTTAAGGCACACGGCTCTGCCCGTTCGGTGGTTTCGAAAGAGTTTCTCAGCGTTAGCCGACTGCCGAAAGTCTCCGTGAAGTACGACCGCAAGTTAACACTCTCGTTTTCGTGCGCTTTGTGGTGCAAACCGAGCTCAACCGAGTTGCAGGTGCAGTTACCACCTCCAAGCCTTAGTTCGCGTAAGTAAATTGGGATCATTACACGCTGGTAGGAATCTTGCAGGCCAATTCCGTGTGACGCGCGGTGAGCCGAAGCGTTTGCCAACGAGCTTAGACGTTGGGAGCAATGTGCTTTCCGTTTTCGGTGGTTCTTTCGTTCCAAGCGCTTTTCTCTAATCTCGTTCTTAGCGGTTTTGGCGCTGTGTGGTGCATTTGGCCACATTGCACGCTGGCAACCGGAAAGCTCCGGTGGATGGAAGCGACACCTCATAAATTATCAAGATAAATTACAACACTCACTTTCTTGTTTCGGGTGGTTGGTTTTTTATGCATTCGTTCTGGCTCTTTCTCACTCCGAGCGGAAGCGTCTGAAGTACGACTTAGGCTAGGCTTTTAGGGTAGGAAGCCGGACCTTGAGGTACTACAGTCACTACTCATTCCTGACAAACCATCGCCAGAAAAACAAAAAAAAAGAAACCCACCGTCGGCCGTCGTTTTGCTAGCTCCATGCTTTTGTTTCACCCGGCGTTGTAATCCTTTATGACAATTAACATAAAGTTTTGCAAGTGTTTTCTCCCCTCCTCTCGGAGCCCTTCTCCGCCCCCGGGGATCTGGTGGTTTCAGATCATAAAAGCGAGGGATTTACGAACAGTCTCGTGGCCGTAAGTAAGCCACCGACCGTTACGCGGGTATCAAGATGAGAAAAAAAAACGCCGAGCGTAAAAGCGCCGGTTAGCACTTCGCTTTAACTTTAGTGACAAAGTACGGCCGATCCGGGATCCGTCCGTCCGTCCGTCCGTCCGGCTGCTGCGGTCAGCGATGGTTCAATTCAATTAAGTTCCCGAGTTCCCGACCATGATAGAACGGTGTGTCAGGTCCATTAGATAAATGGTTTGGGATTTCGGTCGGTTTCTTTTCACGCGTCGAGCATCATTGGTCAAGTGCATTCGGTCGGCATCATTACCGCGTTTGTTTCAAGCGGTGGTAAAGCTTTGCTTCACGGTTACGAGGAGAATTTGTACGAATTTTTGTTGCATTCGTTTCCTTTTTATAGGCGCGCTCCACTTGAGCCACTTTAAGGCGAGTGAATGATGGGGGTTAGGGTGCTGCGGCACTGATTTACCGTGGGCGATGTATTTTGTTTTATTGGTTTTTTTTTTTGGTTCATTCAAAACGATCCACAAAATGATTTATGGGTGGAGAAAGATGCACTAAACATTTCACAAATAAACATGTCAAACAGCTAAATAAATAATTAAATAATAAGTGGTCTAGTTTAAGGCGAATACGACAATTGATCCCAAAAAGTATGCAATCTGCTAGTTAAATTGGACCATAAAGGAATTTATCTATGTCTCAAAAAAAGAATGATTTGAAAAAGTTATTCCATATTAAATTTTTGTTATTGTCACCCTTTTTTTCAACACTGAGGTTTTATAAACACTTTGTTGGCATATAAAAATAAAATTCAAAAATATTGCCAGGAAAAGTAGTAACTGCAACTCAAATGTATAATTCAATTACACAAAAGCAAAGCTTTTCGTTTGTATCAGCCAACATGATATTTGATGCCTGTCCAACATTTCCCATCAACTCAAACTTTGCTTTATACAAATCAAACACCCTTCACAATGCTTTGCTTTCCGTTAAATCAACACTATCATGTTTTTCACCACCGGCTAATAAATTCACTATAATGCTTTTCCTTCACTAGTGCGCCGGCTGTGCAAGAACGAACGCAAGGCACCGGGCAAGAACAGCTCCATCATCGCTCCAAGTCATAGTTTTGAAATGAATAAATTTCGCTGTCGCTAATTACCGAAAACGCTCGACACCTACGGTCCTACGGTGCGCACCAGAGTACAAAAGCGCGGCGGCGACCGTTTTGTTTCGTGTGGTGCGCACAGCCCGGGCGGCTGCGTTGACAAATGAAACGCTTCCGGTGGGTGGGCGAAACGCGTCCCATCGATCACCGCGCGTTGCAACACATTGGCAACACCGGCTGCATTCGTTTGCCACGGGAAAAGGCGAAGCGTTTCCCTTGCCCTCGCGTCCTTCGCGTGGTCTCGAAATTTACGAAACAATCGTTAGCCTGCTCGCTTTGTGCGCTCGCTTTCCGTGCGCCGTGCTCTTTTATCTTGCTGTGATGTTTGGATGTTCCTTTTTTTTTTTGGTTCATTTTTTAGTTTCACTTCCTGCGCTTCCGTTTTGGAGTTGGTTGGACGAAACTTTCCCCATTTTGGGGCGGGAGGGCCGTTCTAGCCCTTTTTTGTGGGAGGCGGTGAAAGGGTAGACGTGATGACAGTGGCAGCAATGCGCCGGGTGGCAAGTGGCCACCGTGCTCGACGCGCGTGGCCAACGCGGCGAGGAGACGCAGCGTTGAATTAATTGGTAAAATCTGACTTGGCATACTAATGCCGCTGTCATTAGTTTTGATTAAATTTATGAAACGAGAAACAAGAGTCTCGTACGGGGTTCTGCAGTAACGTCGCTGCGGTGTTGCTGATATATTTTAGCACACCGCTTGGGTGGGCTGGGGTTGGGTGAAGTGGGAGTGCAAGTGCTCGTAAAAATGGCATCACTCTAAGCGTGCGAGCGTGTGCCGCAGTCGACGGAAGAGTGCTGACGAACATCCCACCCGTTAAAGCACAACCACCCGGTGTCCTTTCGTGCTGGGCCCCTGTTCTCCTGCAGGAGTGTTGCTTGTTTAACAGGAGCGTCCGGGCGTTGTTTACGTGTTGGTTCCGCAGCTTATGCTCGGTGTCTTTTGGGGTCTCCTGTGTAGAGGTTGTAGTCTCCGGCTCGGGAGGATTATCCGCCCCTGTCCCATCGCCGATCGTCAACATGGCGGGTCGCGTCAAGTCGACCTAACAAAACCGTTCCGGGAATGCATGGCTCCGGTGGCACGTGCTCTGGTGTGCTGGCTGCTTCCAACACGCGTCAAACGCACCGCAAGTCACACGACGACACAGGGGGACGTCCTGCCTGCGTGTCACCAGCTTTTAAAAACAAACAAACCCGTGTACCCTTCCCCGGGGGCGGAGTTTGTAAAGTTTTCGTTTAATTAATTTCGATAGGTGTACTGTGGCTGTGGCCGGTGATCTGCCGGCTTTCGACTGACGTTGGCACTTTAAGCAAACGGTTCGATCGATCTACGGAAACGGGTGGCGGATGGATGTGGCACGTGCTGCTTTTCTATCGATTTCATCATTAATTAAAGCCTTTTGTTTCAGGTGGCAAAACCACGTAGTTATGACTTCGGCTGTTGCAGGTGTCCGGTTGTTGGGTTTCCGGCCGGGTGCTTGTGCAGACACGATGTCGTCACAGGGGGCTGCTTGTGTGCTTGTCACACATGCAAAGTAACTCGAAAAGCACTCAATAATTAAAATATTTGTTTGCAATGCACAGTTTGGAGTAGTTTTGAAAACTTTGTAGACGGTTTTTGATAAAAAAATAGTCAACAAAATGCAAATTTAAATTTATATGGAAACTAAAGCTTGGGAATGACTCCGGAAGGTTTCAAAAGAGATTTAGAGTTTATAATTTAAAAAAATAGAACAACTTTTGGTATAAGGAACCCAAACCCCACCGTGAAGAAAATATTTAGTAAATTTTGTTCGCTGAGGATATTCTTACAGATGAATAAATACAAATGCGTATAATATATACAGGATACAGATGAATATTAAAAATATGTAGGTATTGTTTCTTATTTATTTCCACAATCGGCTTTACGTCGCTTTACATTTATATGACGTCACAGGCACTTGAAACATAATTTGCAGAGATAGCTAATAACTCTTTAAACGAGGGCATAAAAATATTATATTTAAACAGTATTATTCGAGCATTATCACCATGCTTCGTACGGAAACGGTTAATTAATAGGGCTTGAGAAGGCCTGGCGGGCTGGTCGAGGTATAATAAAACTAATCTCTTCTAATAAGTACCTTCGATGGTTCTTAATTGTTTGTTCAAACGTTATTATTCATTTTTATAAATGTTATTAATATTTATTCGAGACATTTCCTGCTGGGTAACTCTCTTAAAAGATACAATATTTTAAGGGCAGTATATGATATCTCACCAGTTTTTTTTGCTTCTATTTCAGATACATCTCCCATGCCGGCAATGCCATTGTCGCAAATGGTAACGAATCCAGCCCGGGTCGATGTTTCCGAGATTGCGATTTGCGTTCCATTTGTGATTTGTGATTTCATCCGTAAAGTCTCTTTTCCATCGCGTTATTTCCCACTTCGTCTTGACTGTAAGCCTTGCTCGACTTGCATCACGGTCGCATCCGGGACGACTTACCGATGCCTTATTGTGCTACAATGTCAAACTCGTTCGAATTCGATTGCACCCTTGAATGGATGCGAGAGTGTCGCGTGAATAAAGCTTTACACACATACGCTCGTCCAAAGGCACACGGGATGTTTAATACTGTTCCTGTACCGGCGACGCCTGTTTCACTAGCGCCTGTGACTTGACGGTCGATGATGGGACTGGCGGGATCGCTTCTCGTCGGCAGCTTTCCCCGAGCCGGGGCCTATCTTGAGCCATTGTTCGCATTTCTTCCGGGACACCTCCAGCCGGTGCCAGGGGATCTTCTCGCGCAGCAACCACTCGAACCGTTCGTCCTCGTACAGATCGTACTCGCCCTCGGTGATGGGGAAGCCGTTCGGTTCGGAGACGGCATCCAGCATGCGCCACACGCCGGACAGTGAGTCTCGTTCGGCCGGTTCCAGTGCGTCCTTGCCAGCGGCCGGTTGTGCCTTACGCACCCGCCGCTGCTTACGACGATGCTGATCGCGCCGCTTTCTCTTCTCATCGAGATGGTACTTGAGGTCACACTTGAGCAGCATCTCGTCGATGAAGCTTTGAAAGGATGGACTAAAGCCGCCCGCGTCTTCGGAAGGTGTTTCGTCGGTGTGCCCTGCGTCCTTCGATGGTTCTTCCGAAGGGAGCAGCGGTTCCTCGTGCTCCTGCTCTAGCAGCTCACCGATAAGCTGGTCGTACACCTCCCGGAACTCGGCACTGAATTGATTGAGCAGCATCATATCGTCGCCCTCATCCTTACCCGGTGCCTGGGGAGACACGTTCCCGCATTAGTTCGACGAGAAAATGGGACGCATCACACACTCAACAGCTTACCTTCTTCCGTTGATCCAACAGTATGTACGATTCGTCCAGATCGGAAAACGGTTCCGACAGTCCGTCACTGGCGGTGGAATCCACGTCCTCCCGCTCACGGCGCGAACTCGAGCCCGGTATTTCGAGCACCGACAGTGGCCGCAGGATGTGCAGGATACTGGCCGAAAAAGCTTGCCTCACCTCCGGATCCTCGCTGGAGCCGGTCGCCTCGTACACGTCCATCCCGGTGGCACGTTCGAACGAAAGTGTACGTTGCTCTTCCCCGAACTCGACTCCGGCGAAACTCCTCTCGAACAACACCAGCTGGAGCTGGAGTGTTGCATTTGCTTTGTTGGATCGATAGGAACCAAATCCCGGGGTGGGGTGGGTGTCCCGCACGGTATGGGTGTGTGTTTGTGTTCAGGGCGCATGAGGGCGTACATGTGCAGGGACAGAATCGTGCCGTTTGGGTTAGTTTGACCCGTTTTTTTTTTCGTTGGTTTTCGGCACACACGGGGAACGATGCGGGACAATGCAATGGATTAGTTTTAGGTCTATTCCCCCCCGGGGGTGGGTGACTACGGTGGTGGGCGCGTGTGCCAGTTCGATTGGAGGTTTGCAGTCCTTTGGGTTCGGGGTTCGTGAAGCGGTCTGGTGATCAGGTGGCCAGGTTAAGGAAGTTTTCTTTGCCGGGATGTGCTTTCGTGCGGCAGAAGTCAAATGGATTTTGGGATTGTCTGTTTCGGATGAATTGTCAGCGATCAGGCAGGCTTATAGGGGAAGTATTGGGGATTATTTTACTAGTAATTCTAGATACTTTCACTCGATTTCCGGTGACTGATTTCGGAACTGCTGCACCGTTGGTTGTGTTCGCCCAAAAGTCACACTTTATTTTTAACTGATGAAATTAGAAAATAGAAATTAAATATGATTATCTTCTCACAAATGTTTACACCAAGCTTGTTTGTAATTGTTTTATTCGCACAGCGTTATAAATATAACATACAATCAACAGCTTTGACCACCGTTTGCGATATCTCTACAATCCGAGGTACCGATGTCTTACCGTACATTCGGCTACACACATTCAAACGTAAGCGTGTGCAATAAAAATCAAAAGCCAGCTATATGGGTTGTGCGATAACTAGCCTCACCCTTTTGTCGTGTGGTTTCAAAACCCCCGATTATGGCACAGGAAAATCCAGTACTCTAAACACTGACCGGGCACAAATTAGAAGTCGTAATCTTTTTCTTACTTCGAATCAAAACTCCCCTGCTGGATGACCCCGTTCCAGGGCGCGCTTTAGAGCACTCCAACACCGAAATTGCGTGTTTGTAGTACTGGCGAAGGCTGCTTTTCGTGTCGTTTCGTTGTCGTGCGGACGCCCAACTTACTGAGATTGATTCGATGATGCGATCGGGATGACCTTAGTCTTAACATGTGTCGCGCTGATGGCGGTTACCGCCGCCGGGAGGAGTCTTTCATTCATGTTCCACTGCGGTGGACGACATTTCCCGTGTGACGTTGCATGATTGCTGATAAGGGTCCACGCGCCATAATCTTCGGACACGGTGTGCGTCCGACGTACGCGGTGTCTGGTTATTCCCGTCACAGATAGCTATAATTAGCCTATTATCACGGGCGAGAGATATCGTTGGATACGATACTCGATAGATATAGTACGATACGCTGCAGCAAAGCAAACCCCAAAAAACCCGACACTGGGCACTCGTTTGAATGATGATTAGTTAAAATTTGATTGTAGGAACCGGCTTGCTGCAGGAGCCGGCTCATGAATGTTGCCAAATGGGATTTTCCCTCTGAACCCGCCAACGCCATCGACAGTGGTTTTTATCGCTATCGAGGTGCTTAATGCTTATCGGGTCTTTTTTTATCTTCAAACTGATAACCGGTGTCTAATAAATCAAAATCCAAACAACTTATTTCAAACTTACACCGTGTGTAACGCGCGGTGCAGCAGATTATCGATGACGGTGGTCATTTTCGGTGAAGTATATAAAATGAGACGGAGGCCATTGTAGGGACCATCCGTGAAGAAACCTCCATTGGAAAATGTTCCGTCTTAGCGTTCTGCTGACCTTCTGTCTGGCCGCTACGGCCCTCGGCAATGGTAAGTAGCTGTAAGCGAGCAGAGCAAAGTGTGCGTGAGATCGCTAACGGGTCGGTTTCGATCATCCCGTCGCCAGTCCTGTCGCCCGAGTACTACGAGTGGGCCGGACGTATCGTCGGTGGCCAGAACGCTGGCACGAACCAGTTCCCGTACCAGGTTTCGCTGCGCTCATCCGGCAACGCGCACTTCTGCGGTGGCTCGATCATCAACAACCGGTATGTGCTGACCGCTGC
>JXXA01002038.1:0-11946 GCA_000956255.1 Anopheles punctulatus | reverse complement strand
TGCTTCTACGAACAGCATGTACATGTTCGTCGGTTATGGACACCATTTAGGGCGAAGAATATTCTTGAAAAACTACCGCCAAACATCGAACGACCGAACAGCCCTGGCATTGACTGTCGTAATAATAACAGATACGACTTCTGTCCAAATATTGACTCAGTTCAAAGTTAAATGAGAAGCCGAACGGCCGAAACGATCTATTAGCAGCGTGGAGTGAAAATTGTCATCGAATAACTTCCCGCAAACAGTGCCTTCCACGGCCAATCCCCGCAGTCACGGTCAATATTTGGTTTGCGAGTGAAACCAAGAGCGCAAATAAATTTAATGATTTGTAGCCAATCCAAGTCGGCAATGGCACGAAACCGGCCGCTGAAAGCCTAACCGCCCGAGACTTTCATTGGCTTTGAGTTAATGAAAGTGGTTGCGGCGGTTGCTATCTGTCATGCGAGCGTGTCTATGTTGCGAACAGTACGCAACCAAGCGGAACACGGTTAACGAAGCTCTTGAGAAATCATGCACCGCTCGGTTGACTATGACGGACCAGGCGAGTGAGAATGTTGCATCCTTATTAGCACGCTGACGGAATGTCCGGAGCGTAACATTTTCACAGCTTCATTTAAGTCCCGTGAAAATAGCCCTCCATTTGGGACGAACTGTGAGCGGGGAAAAAAATCTCCATTTCGATATTTTTGACCCTAATTTACCTGCACACAGCCTTGTGACATTTTGTACAACACAAAACCGAAAAAAACATTGCATTTTTGTTGAAGGAAAAAAAACATGGAGAATGGATATGGGATGAGAAGTGAAAACATTGCGACCGGCCAACGTTCGCTGTTTGCGCGCGCGATGGTCGATAAAGGCAATCTAAAATTTATACTGCATTAAAAGATAGAAATGACAATTTTAGTGCTACCACTTTGCTGCCACCGCCACCATTCGCCGGCATTTCGAGCCTTACCGAAGCTTTCACCGTACCTCGGTTGGTGTGATGTTCAACTTTCCAATTCCTCACAGCCATAGATTCGCACCGCAGAAAATACGCTCTTTCCACGAACGTCCCACGCTCGGCGCTTTTGAGCAGCATGAAATGTGTCGGCTCGACTGACTCGTTGACTATTTTGTAAAATGTTACCAGCTAGAAGTTGGGCGTATCATGTACGGGAGGCAAGGTGGTAACATAAATTGATTTTGCTTGTTTCGAGCGACAGTCTCGTTATTATTCAATTACCGACTGAAAGTTTCCAAGCAGCGCTGTTTCAATTTCATACATTTTGTTTCTCGCTTGGCCGTGCTGTGTTCTTCCCCAAGTAGCCCCCTCAGCCAGTACATGGCTAGTACCGCCTGTGCCTATCTAGTCGCCGCGGTTGATGTCACTGTTTTTCCTTCCTGTAATGATCTTTGCCTGTGGCATGTGTACACAAGCACACGAGCGTCGCTCGGAGCGCACTGAGCATACGGCTAAAAGGACACACTCGTGTGAGTGTCGCAGAGCATATACACAAGTGCAGTTCGTATGAGCTCGCTCGTTGTTCGATTCAACTTTCCAGCCTATATCTTGTGGCAACCGCTTCCAACAGGATGTGGAATATTTTACAAGCTGCAAAGGAGCTCACGTATTGCTCGCAACCGAAGCGACAAGTCGGTGATCGTACCGACCGTCTTCTGCTTCCGTTGTGGCAGGACCGCGTCCGGGTTCGGGGCTATTGGCAACACGACACAATCGCATGGGAATGGGACACAAGGGCTGGGCGTTGAGGTGCAAACTGTACAACAACGGCAGCAAACGTAGCAAAAGTTGAAGCTAGTTTTTGGGGGCAAGCATCGGGTTGGAAGAGAGCCAGATTTGGATTTTGATAGTGTAATTTAGGAAAAGTGCAACGGCATCGGTTTTGTCGTGTTTGGGAAGTTGATAATTATTTGATATAGTTCGATGCACCAGTCGATATTAAACTAAGCCAGAGCAGTGAAGCAAAGCGCATGTAAGGTGATTAAAACTACATTTCTTGGGAAAGAAATGGGCAGCGCATGGGAAAGACCCTATCGCGGTGGAATAAGTTGATTAGAATGCATAATCAAAGCGCACTAGATACCTCTTCTTTCTTCTTCTAGAAGTGGTGCAATAAGTAGTTAAAAAACTCAACAGATTATCCAAAATCTCAATATATACATCAATCATAGTTGAATAATCATACATCATAATAATCATACATCAATCATAGTTGATAGTTGATGAAGAAATTACTAAACATTATTGTAACTTGTCCTTGATTGAATTTTATTGCATAGTTTTGCATGATAAAATGAAAATTAATTTTCTCACTTTGCTGGTATTAAAATGAGGTTGTCACTGTGACAGAACAAAAAATGTCTCCTATGAAAAAAGAAAATAATATAAGCAATACGACCAGGCCGTAACTTCTTTAAATAAATAAAAAAAGAAAATAAATACAAGGACATAACAAGGATCAATTCATACAATTTTACTCATTTACAAAGAAGATGACATTTACTGCCCTTGCTTTTGTGTTGATTACAGACATCAAGCGATATGTTTATATCAAAAGATCATGATTATTAGAAATAATGGTGGTAGTAACGAAATTGATAACAATAAAAAATAATAAATTAAATATTAAAAATTGCACACAAAATTGTAAAAATGTAACATTTTGTGCCACAATGAATAATTATGTAAAAGGAACTGTATCAAGAGTTCACAAAGCATATGTTATTTTTAGATGCTTTTTATTGTCGTGTTAATGAAGAATATTTGCTTTTAAAAAAATAATAAAGTAATGGGTATTTTCTAACTTTAAATTGAATGCTAACAATGCTAAAAACTGTGGTGGATTAAATAAAACCTGAAATCATTTTAATAACTCGATTAAGATAAGCTTTTCTAATCTCAACTCTTATAGCGTACCAAGTGACTAATGATTGCATGGATTTTAAAACAAGGTCAAGAAAAGTAATGTTTTGATTGTAAAAAAAAAAGATTAAAATGAAATCTTCAGTATTCTGTGTTCTGTACCTAGTACTCTCGAAACGATTATAATATTCACAAATGAAGTTTGCTGCCGTTGATCTGCTATTCAATTCCATTTGGTTATGATTAATTAAATCTAGCCTCAATTAATGTTTGATCTTTCCGAAGCGAGCGAAGCAAAGCTCAGCAAAACCGGCAGCCATTCCTTTATTTTGCAACTTTGCATTGTATTGCCGACGTGACACGGACACCCTCCTCCCGGACCCGACCATAAGCTGATTGCTTTCCGTTACAGTCGAGTGAATTTGAGCAGTGGACAGAAATTGGTTTGCTAGCTTCATTTATGTGGTTGTGTTTTTTTTGTTTTGTTTTTGCGAGATTGCTTTCACCTGACCGTCTTTATTTGGCAATCCTTTCCTTTTGGGCATTTCTCGACGACAATAACGGTAACAGAGAATTATCAATGGATGGAACGGTGGCTTTAAAAAAAGTGAATACAGGTATAGCTGAAAAATAAAACACAACAGAAAAGCAGCGTGGAAAACCTGACATCTACCTTCCCGGTGAGCGATAGGTTGTGACAGGCAGTGTCCGCGGGCATTATTTTCAATTTTGATTTATTTCCTCTGGACAACTGTTTTACTGTGCCCGACGTGAAAACCAATCTCTGTGGTTATGTTGCCATTCATTCGATGTTGCGGTAAGAACGATGACGACACGGTGAGATGAAAACTGCTAGTTTCCATATTTCTTAATGCAACCATTAGATGGGATGCTGCCGATGGAAGCAGGCAGCACGGCAAGCACGGGACTGGTGGCTCTAGTTGCTCTAGTCGAGCACATGCACACCATTTTTGTGACCATTGTTGAGCAACTTGCTCGGTTGAATTGCAACCACGAAACGGTACCACTGTCGAGTGTCACTTCTCCGCGACAGATCGTGACTGGGAGTAAAAATACAACCTTATAAATCCGTAATGCCGCTAGAATATTGCTTGTTACAGCTCGTGCCGGCGCAGTTTAGCGTTCCCCTGCCCGACCGGATGGACCATTACCGGTCGATCCTTTCGTTCTTTATCACCAGCATCGTCAGTATTCGTCTTCATGTCTGGAATACTTCTATTAGCCTCTTTCGACGAGTCCACGAGGCAGTCCTTGCCAGCTTACCCACAACAATCAGCTCCAGTAGCCCATGGTAGAAGGTGGCAGAGATTGTGAAAAGCAACGGTATCAGTTGCCATTTTCCAGCGCCTACTACGTCTGTTCCACCGCCATCCGGATGGAACGGAACGCGAACCCCAGATGAATATTATTAAAAGGGCGGCGTGACTTCATCCCTCGCTGGGAGGGTAGGAAGATGAGCAGCGTCTTCCCAAGAGGTACACCCGCATCCGCGGGAAGTAATGCGTGTACTAAACATTACGAGGGCAAGAAAAAGCGACCGGCCCCCTTGGCGTACTACGCTGGCGAGGACCGAATTGAAATACTAACCTGTAGCGCTGCTGAAACGCACGCACACCCAAGCTGGCCCCACGTGAAGCAACGAAATGCGGTCTTTACTTCCGCCCGTGCCACGGCCGTGCCCTCCGTCAAAACCCGGTACACATGCGGAAAATGCGAAGACATTAAGCGTTCGTGATAAGAAATAATTATTATTCTTTTATGACTCCATTTTATTCCACCACTTTCGGCGAACGGGCGAACACGAGAACATGGCCCGGCGAAAGATGCTCCCGGCGTCGCGTAGAACGCGTAAGTACGCTCGTAAAGCGCCCTTGCCTGGGTAGCCCTTTCTTGCGGCTTGCTCCCGGTCGGTGGTACCTGGGCTACGCTATTGCGCACTGTTGCTTCCAGCAGCACGCAGCGGGTAATTGAATTATTGAAAAGTATTATAAATTGAATGAAATGTACACCGGAATGGAATGGTATGTTGCAAATAATTGTTATCGCGGGTGCTTGATGCTCGTGCGCACGAGTTTCCCGATGCGTTGGGGTTGGGTTGAGAATTTTATGGAATACCCAGTCCCTGCCGTGACTGCATGTGAAGGAATTCGAAGGAAAAATGGTGGGGATATTCAAGAAATTTGTATAAATCGTTGCACATTGCTTGTGTCGGGGTGTGTAAAAAACATCACATAACTCTACTCCCTTATCATTCCCATGCATCTGCACCTTATTACAAACATGGATGAGCTGACTCTTGCAGGAACTGAAATGTAAAATTTTCCACTTCAATCAAAGAGTGCCGACACATTAATTAACGAATTTCGGACATGTGTAATGGCAAGTTCCTCCGATTCGGGAGCATTCCGTTTGAGCGAACCGATCGCTCTCTCGCATTCGCCCCCGGGCGGTTGACGCTTAAAATTGCTTTCCAACACGGTACGGTCGAAAAGCGGCGGCAGTGCAAAGAAACGTACCACTCGACAGCATCCCACAACGTTATAATGCATTGATCTGACGTAAAGTCAATATGCAGCGTGACTTGCTGCGGTGCCGCTGCCGTCGGTAGAGTTTATTAAACTAGCACAACACAATGGCGCGTACTTGCCTACTGGGGCCGTACGTAGCTGTGCGGCGAGCAAACGAAATGAAAGCATGGCGTGCTAAGCCTTTGCGTGCGCATTTAAAAGCAGGATGGATAATTAATCCGCACTGACAAAGCTGATTTATGCAGACGGTCGTTACACAGTGCGGGCGAACGGTAATCGTTTTCTGTCGTACATTTGCGGTTAAGTTTGTTTTAAAAGCTAAACATATTTACATTACATTACTTGTAAAGCTTCTTTTCTCACCACCAACGTGTAGGGTCTTTGATTCTGTTTTTTTCCCCGTTGTTAGATACAGTAAAAATCGAGAAAGTATCGTTGCTAGTTTTTACACAGTGCTTCTACACACGTGGTACATGCCTTCAATCAACAAAATGTGATGAAATCTCTGCAAACACGCATTCCAATCGTTATTTCGTGCATTATGAACGGACTGTTGTTCTTTACATCCGAGCAGAACATGAATTGTGCTGTGTTATACGTCAAATGAAGCCAGCGAATGCTTCAAATATATCCACATACCTTTGTTTTAATGAAAGAATTTTTAACTACATGTGGTACAGGGGCAAAAAACAAACAAAAACACGCTTGGATACGCTTTGTGGACCCACGAGCACTGGGCAATGGAGCCGAGATTAGTTTTGCTCCGACTACACTTCGCTTCGATTTTAGTCACCTACTGAGCTTGTGTCAGCACCAGGTAAAGCCGGTGCCTAGTGTGGGCAGCCATTTCGAGGAACAAATGACAAACGAAGCAATCGGAGACAAAATGAAGCGTATTGATAAATAAATGCATGTGCCAGCGTGCACCATACAGCCATCCATGGGTGGGTCGACGGGTCGCTCGGAAAACAACTTTCGACCCCGTAGTGTGCATTGACTACCGGTGGACTGAAAGCAACACTAAAATCCCCGCACCCCCACTGTACACCCGCGCTTTCCGGTGCATCGATCATTGGCAGCAGGCTGTTAGATGCAGTTGTGAGGCGAGAGTAATCTAAATTCAATTTTCTGATAATTTGATTGAGAGGTTGTTTGCAATGTTTTTAGTGGCGAACAATGGCTGTCAATCCGCGTTGTACTAGTTCCTCACACATCGGTGACGGTGGGGTGGCTAATTTTTTTTCCTTTCTATCCACCATTAGTGCTCCCACTCATGGGCTCTAGCGCTGTTGCGCCTTTGCCCATTAGCTTTAAAGGTTCATTTTGGTAGTTTAGTTAATCGATCAGCATTGGCGTTGCCAGGTTGGGCAGGAATGATGTAAATACAAAAGATGTACTCTTCAATCAATTAAGCTTTGGAATTTGATGTTTTAAGCAATTTTTTCACTTTAAATTTATGTCAACAGTTGAGGCCGTTACGTAATACTGTGTTACACAGATGATAAGTTATGCATGTTGAAATACTGCATTATGATGATAATAAGCTGAATATACGATGATGAATGAAAAATTTACATAACAGAAATATTTTTCAAAGTGTTAGTAAAAACAATTCTACCTTCAATCTTTTATCGCTACACGAATCATATAAAATGAGCGAAATTTTACATATTTCTATACAGCATACCTACATGAATTACAATCAAAATTAATGAAACGTCTTACCATCGTTCGGCTTTAATGCAGTTTCAGCAGTGAAATAGAAAACTCAAATCCATTTGGTAGTAAAAAAGAGGAGAAAAAATAGCTCATACAAATGGGAATGCATTTTTAATTGGAGTGGTTTATTATTAATACACAAGCTTGATGCTGTTCCCAATGGTCCGTGCGATAATCGTGCTCATATGTGCGAGAGAGAGCGGAGCGCACACACTCATACAAGCCAACAGAGACTGCATGTGCAATACGGGGCACCTTTGCATGCCAAGGGCACCGTAATAGTGTGGATGCCGCGTGAAGCATCGAGCGGAAGAAGAAAAAGAAGAAGAAGGTAGGAAAACAACAGCAACAACAACAACAACGCCAACAAAAAAACCTCGTCCCGTTCGCCCCGTTGCACTACGGACCGGGAAACCCTGACCTCACCGGCCATGGTTGCTGGCAAATGCATTCATTACAATGGTCTCGCGTTGCTTTCCCGCCGGGTGAAGGACTGGGGGTTGGAAAGCTGACGAGCTGCGCGTTTGATAAATATGTACCGCAATTGCCAAAGCGTAGCCAAGCCGCACACGGGATCATAGCACCCATCGGCTCATCTCCTGGAAGCTCATACGGCTAAACGCCCGGTGGAGTTGCAGCATGCGGTGTACCTTGAAGCTTGCATGTGTGCGTGCATGTGGTAGTGCCGGCAACCCACGGCAGTTCCCGTACTACTGTGCTGTTGCACATGGGTACATATTTACCAAAACCAAACAACGCCTGAATGCACACCGAAGCACCAGCACTAGTACAAAGTCGCTGTTACGAAAAGGACTCGCACTGTCGCTCTCCTTCACTCTCCCTCTCTCTCTCTTACACACACACACTCACACATGTTCACTCTGCCATGTCCCGTCTGCTTCTTTCACCTGCTCGCTCGCCATCAAGCCTCCCTGTTTGAGTTGTGCCGCTTAGATTCGCAGCAAACCGATTTTCCGATTTCCATTTCCCATGATCCTCTCTGCCACATCAACCGGAGCCTGTTCTCGCGTCATCAAATTCCCTCCACCATGCAGGAAACGAAAGACTGTGCAAACATCAGCGCTAAACATACGCCATGCACACAAACCCCTCATATGGCACTTGCATGCTGACATATTGCCCTTGTTGATGATGTTGTTGATGATGATGGCCGCTGGTGTTGCCGCTGCTGCTACCGCACGGTGCGCGCTGGGAGGTGTGTCGAGTAGGCTATGAGAAACGCGCCCGAGAACGAGCTCGTCAGTGTGCGGTTGCCATGGAAGTTGTGGCGGGTGATTTTTAGACGAGTGCTGATACGAAATGAAAATGTCCAGCGGACATGGCACCGGCGACGGACACGGACAAGGAGAACGAATGGGTGTTCTAAGCGTTGGAATTAAAATATCTCCTTGTCAACTTTCGTGCTAGTTTCATGTTCGTTTGTTTTTCTCATAGATTCTGCTCGCCTTTTTTTTTGTACGGCAACAACTCATCGCACTCAACACCATATATGCTAGGGGGGGTCCTGCCCCAGGTACCCTCCGGCTAGCCCCTAACGATTGTATGTTCATACAAGTCCTTGTCAAGTCCCCTGTTGACAACGGGGTAAGCTATTTGAGGATAGCGAATGAGAGAGAGGGTGTGTGTGCATGGGACGAATCTCATCACTTTCGGACGGAGGGAGAAGAAAAAAAAAGTGATGTACCCTGACTTCCGCCAGTAAGGAGGATATTGCGTTTGTGTTCGCACTGAACACCGGTCAGTCGGGGTGATCCAAACAGGGAGCGTTGGTTCAATGTTTGCGCCAGCTAAATGAAACTCTCGCACCGGGTCGCGCGTTGGGAAAAGCGGCTTACAATCTTTCGTTTCATTGCGCGTTTCGTTTCGTCCACTTGCCACTTTTTGGATGGGAAAGATACACAGCCATCCTACAGCTCCCTGCGCGGGACTGCCGCGATGAGGAAAGCTCGTGGTGCACAATCCATCACCATCACCATCGTCATCGGAAACAGAGCGTGCCATGCAGGGCAGCTTCATCGATCCATTACATTGCTGGCTGCTCCAGCATAATGCGCTTTCCCGGTATGTTATTACGATAATATGACGGCTTAATAATTGATAGACACTGCTCTTCACTGTGTGCGCGGGTACGGTGCATCGTACATCTGGCCGACGTGAGATGCTGCCTAATGCTAGCTAATGGGTACGTGAAATCTCCATTAAGCAGGCACACATTTAACAACTTAATTAACATTCAATTGCAAACGGCGCAGACGGTCGAAACCAACCACGTCTGGCGAGGGGCATCAAGCAAGAGAAAGTTCGCTCGCACATAACGCGATGTTAACGCCGGGCTTATACCTGTACGGTGGGCAGACCAACAACGCAAGCTTGAAGTTTCGGTTGCGCAACTTGCTCACGGGGCAAAGGATTAAACAATCATGTAGCAAACTTGTTCGTTAAGTCCTTCGTACTTGTAAAATTTGCGCTCTCGAGCTAAAAACAAAAGCGAAGAAGTCTACCACTTTCGGGTGGAAGAGCGCCAGCGGGAGTATTTCTTATAATTCGACGATTTTGTGGTCCGGTTTCGAAACACAGACCGCGCGATCGGAAGTAAACACTGGCGTTAAGCCGTTAAGCTGGTGCACAGTTGATGCTAATCTTCGAGAAGCATTACATAATCGTAGTAAACAGATTGATTTAAAGGGTGGTTTTTATTTTAATACTTATCTTTTATCAAGCGAATGAAAATGGTCTTCCTACCGTATACGACTTATTAAATCACAAACAGCAATTTCATCCAGCAATACTTTACTTCTATTAACAACACTGGCTACCTGTCTAAAGATAGGTTGGTAGTTTTCAAGACAAAAAGTTTGTTAATTTACATTATGTGTGAGAAACTTTCACTTGAACCGAGTAGGTCCTTTCGAAAATTGTTCTCAGAAATTTTCCTTTTCAAACGTGAAACTACGTTCGTTCCGTTTGATTGTACTATTGCAACTGTTTATTCAACTGTCAATTCGGTTACAATGTTTAAATTCGGGCAGTTAACTAATTCTGGCATTAATTTAGTTAACATTAATTTATTAAAATAGAACTCATACTTTTCTAGATCACTTGTTACGAACTATTAAATCTACCGTTAATTCCATCATTTAGTTTCTATTTACAAATGAATGAGAAAACATTAAGGTACCTTTCTACTATCATATAAAACAAGTGCGTATAAATATTTGTAATGTTTTTACAAATTATAACCAATAAAAAAGGTTATGAATATGAAAACAAGGAAATCCATTAGAGCTCTTTTTGCATTTGCATTTTTTTTGGATATAAAATAAAATGTTGAATTTTTACCTCAATTTTATTCCAAAAATCATTTGCAATTTTCCCATCAAACGTTTCTTTCTAGTATGTCTAGTAGCAGAATGTCCATTTGATTTGATAAAGCAGAAAATAGCAAATTTATCCCCCAGTTTACGTGCAAAAAAATCTACCAAATACCTTTAATTATCCTTCGAATCAAAATAGTAGTAGATTAATTTCTATTGCCATCTCTACCTGCGCACCTTATTACAATGTATAATCAGCTACGAACGCACAAGTTTGTCGACAACACGGAGCGTAATCTGCTAACTGAAGGCCAACGATGGGAAACGAGCCAAGTGGTTAGCGTTTCAATTTCAGCTCAACCGAAAGGAATGTTGCTTTCATGTTGCTGACGTGCGAAGAAACTTCTGTGCCACACCTCCGTGTACGATAGGAAACGGTCTGAAGAAGGTGTTTTCTTAGGTGACTAAATCTAAGCGTCGGTACAGACTTACAGAAAGACGTGTTTGCACGCACTTCAAACAACGCTGGTGCTTGGTAAGAAATCCGATTCGAAATCTCGCTCCTGTTGATGTTGAGAAAAGCGAACGGTGTTGAGACACAGAACGATCGCACACTAGTGTCAAGTGAGGTAAAATAATATTATTTTATGGCATAATAACGATTATGTATAAATAGGCGAGCGCTCGAGCTCGAAACAGTAATGACGATGATGTCGGTAATGACGATTGCTCTGTGACCGTTTAAGGCAGCTCGCAGAATTCACATTGCACATTGCATCGTGCGCTGCTGTGGAGCCACCATTCGTTCGGCCACCAGGAGTAAACCTGATGTGTCTGGATAGACGAGCGTGTGGATTATGCTCGTTGAGGTGGAAATTGGCAGCTGTATCTACAGCGGCACAGTAACCGAACGGTGCGGTTGTCACAAAAGGGATGGAGTTAAAGCTCTCCCGAACCATGACCGTCCAGGAGACAGCGTGCGGTTTTTGTCCATCCGATTACGCTTTATCATAAGAGCATGACTAAGCACCGACCGAGAGCGGCGAACTTGAACAGCTTTTCGTGCTTCCCGTGGCGGTTGGATTGCGTCGGAAGGTGTCCTTTAGGCCGTGGGCGTACAGGCTCGCTCCAGATATCGGCGGATGCCAGCGCAGCAATGACGCAGTGGCTCTAGTGGTAGCCTATAGCGCTGGGGTTTACTTCTGTTCTCGCAGCTGATTAGCGCAGCGGCTCGGTGAGATTACACCAATTGAATTTTTCAATGGTCATTATCAGCTGCAATGCGCTCAGACTTCTCTGTGCCAATCATTTTGCATGCGAAACGACTCCAACACCTTCCGGTGCCTCGTGGTCAAGGTTGGAAATATTCCGTGCAGGATGGTAATTAATTACAATCATATCATATTTCCACGACTGCGGGTGATGTGAGCTAACTTTGGCGGATGTGTCGGGCCAGACTTGGGCTGACCAT
>JXXA01002030.1:0-14219 GCA_000956255.1 Anopheles punctulatus | reverse complement strand
GTCGAGGTCTTGCGGCGGCGTCGGTGTTAGATCGCGTGGCTGCGGGTGCTGGTGGTCCGCAAGCCGCGGCACCTTGCTGTCCCGCTCGTCGCCCTCCACCGGCTGCAGGCGTCGTTTCATCGCGTAGTAGTTGTGGTCGCGCTGCGGATGTTGATCGGTGGTTGGAGCCACCCGTCCAACACCGTGCAGCGTGTGGATCCGATCGAGACTGTGCATGAACGGTTGAGCGTGGTCGTGTTGGGCGTCGTCCAGGAGCAGCGTACCACCGTCGACGAGCGCTGACTGGCTCCGCCGATATCGTCTTGCAACCACTTGAGAATGTTTGGCGTGATGGGTTCGATATCGTCGGCTACTAGGTACGGGCAGGTGCGCGCCACGAGATGGTTGGAGGCGTCACAGTCGAAGGAGCTCGACAGCTGCTCGATCTCTTCGTGCAGCGAAACCGGAGAACTGAGCGGCACCGGTGGCTCGGCCAGCTCGACCTGCAGCTCGTCGAGCAGATTGCTGCAGTCGATGCTCGTTTCTACTATGGTGGTGGTGGTGGTTGTCGTCGTGGTGGTGGCGCGCTTTTGTGCGCCGTACTCCTCTAGACTACGCTCCAGCTCCGCCATGTTGTTGCTGGCGCTGCTGCTGCTCGTGCTGCTGGTGGTCGGCGAATGCAGCCACAGGTGATGTGGATCGTCGATGATGGTATTGGTGAAGTCGTTCGCGCCGTCCAGATGGGTGGCGTTCGTCCAGTCGATGTCCGATAGTAATGGTGTTGGTTCTCTCGCGTCAGTCGCTGTTACTGCTTGTGGTGATGGTGCGATGGAGGCCGCGTACGGCGGCCGGCCACCACGAATACTATTACTGCTAACGCTAATGCTACTGTAGTCACACGGTTTGCTGTGGGATATGGGCTGCTGCTGCTGTGGCCGCCCGAGGGCGGCCGCAGCGGCAACCGTAAGAGAAGCGGCTGAAACGGTCCCACCACCGTTGCAGCTGCCCGACGCCGTTTGGCTTCGTGCTCCGCTAGAAAACTGGCCGCCACAGCCGCCGCCGCCGCCCATTGCTGTTGCTGCTGCTGCTGCTGCTGCTGCTGCCTGCTCCACTGCTGATGATCTTATTACATACGTCGTGTACGGTAGTTACGCTCGCTTCAGCACCACTGAAACGGCTGGTTCTGTCAGGTTCAATCCGGCAGATGTTCGATGCGTTCGGTCGCGCTTCGCCCGGTAACCGTTCACCTGTTGAAGCGCGCTCCGGCGCGGCCGGTGCTGCGATGTCGCCGTAGTCGTTGTCGTTGTTGCTGTCGGCGGTGTCCGCCAGGGGCGAACGCGTTGCGTCGCCCGTACGCCAAGGCGTCCACTGCACGGTGGTCGTGTTGATCCACGTCTCGTACTCCACGTCCACCAGCGGCGAGGTGGAGGCGGCCCGCGACTCCGCGTCCGGCGACGACGACAAAAAGGCGTTTCGATGGCTGCCGTGGGCTAGGCCTCCGTAAAAGGGGAACGTCTCTTCCCGCCGCTGGTCGTCCAGCAGCAACGCTGCCACCGCTGCCGCCGCCTCCGGACTGCTTCGCCGACAGAATTTCTCGCCATGAGCGGCAGTCGTTGACGAACTCGGTTGTTTGTGCCATTGTGACAGTGACTGCGGATGGTCCATGTGGGTGCATGATTGGGACAAACGTCGACATTCGCATGAGTACAACATGGCATAAAAATGGGGACGCGGTCGGTGCTAAGATACTTACAATGTATTCTCCGTTTAATTCTAATGAAATTTTAACGCTTTAGATGACGCCCCAAGTTGAGTTGAGAGTAGCCAGCCCTCAACCTGTGCAGAAGAGAAAAAAAAGAGGGAAGAATAAAAAAACAGATTAGTAACAACTCTGGAGATGGTATATCTTCAAAACTCGCTATTCTAGTTTCTCTTCGGAAAAGTTCCTTTTAACGCTAGGTTTTATTGTACTTCCAGCGCCTGCAGGTTGCGTGCGTTACCGGACGATATCTAACCCCCGTGTTGAACCTTCCTTATCGCTATTGGGATTTTCCGTGGGAACATCCATCAAGGCAGTTTCCGCCCACAGATGTCGCAGCGGCGTTACGTCGTAGTTGCGACCAATTCCGTGCGATAAGATAAGAGACCAGAATTCAGGCCCTTAGCGCTTCCAACACATAAAAAAACTAAACCCATTAAGAGCACTGCTCTGTGCTGTAAGCGACCATCATTACAAGGCCATCAAAAAGCATAAAATTAAAAGCATCTCCGCATATCTCCGAAACAACCGAATGTTCTGGGTCGGTTGCGTCAGACGCTTCTCTTCTTTTCGCATTCATACATTCCGCGGAAGGGTCTCGAAGTAATAATGAAAAACAAGCAGCGAATGTGCTAACTGCCATCTGGCGATGTTTTTTTTTTCTTTTGGAGGTTACGGCGCGACGCGGCGTGACATTCCAGAAAGATCTCGTACGCCTCCCCGTCTCCCCACCGCAAGCGAGCAATAAAGTTGAACCCTTCACGCGCAAACAACACACGCCCGTTGCGGGGAAGGCGGTGACCGAGCCGGGGTCGGCGGGAGCGGCGGACGAAACATTCGCCGACTTTTCTAGAAAGAAACGCACAAACAAGTTGCGCTGTCGAAAAATCTGCTGACGTCAGACGTCTGCGCTCCCCACTTGTTGGGTGGTATTGGTGCGATGTGCTCCACGCGCACGCACACACCCACTTCCCAATATGCCCCTTCCATGCTAGGTTCAAGTTTTTTCGGCGGATTGGAAGGAGGGGGCGAAAGTGGAAGAATTGTCGCGAAGAAAGGAAGCTGAAAGTCGTCGCATTATCTAGAGCCCGGGGTCTATTTGGGTCGTGGAATCTTCTCGAAACGGTGTGCGATACACACGCACACACGCGTTCGCAGGAGCCGCCTGTTTCGGTGAGGCACGAGTTGCCAGGTACTGACTCATGAACAGGCCTTTGTAGGTTTTTCAACCTCAAAAGTACGACGCAATAGACATTTTCAAGTGCAAAAAGCCAAGAAAATGCCCGCTGTTGGTTGGTGCGTTGGAACTTACTCAGCAGTGATGGATTGGTTGGTCGCTTTTATCGCCGGAAGTGAGATGCCCGCCTCACGCGGTTAAAGTTGAGATTGGGGAGAGGCTTCAAGCGACGTTTGATAGAAGATGAGGTAGGCAGGACTTGGGCCTCCGTGAACCGGATGTTCCGCTTGTCGCCGGATATCAGCACCTGGTTTGCAAACCTGGTGGCCAACAGGCACACACTCACAAACGCACGTATACAATCGCACTCTATTTAGCAGAAAAAAGCACACACACTTTTGGCGAGAGCCTCGCGCGCAACGACAGGTATTGCCGTCCTTTCACTGACAAGTCACGGGAGTTAATGAAGCAGTCGGCGAAACCGCACCGTTCAAATCCCGAGCGTACGAAAAGAAGTATTTTAGTTGTGCAACATCCCAGCACTCCGATTGGTTGCCCGGGCAGACCCTACGTCACGTCATCGTGAGCCCGGATTGGTTATTTGGTGGGGAAACAGATTGACAGCATCACCTAGCATCTGTCACGGGTACTGTGTGGGTTTGATCTGGTACTGCATGGAAAACGGCAGCAAATTAGGGCAATATACGCAATTTTTTTATCATCAAATGTATTTTTGCTGGAAAATCCACGCAATAGTTTCGTTTTTCTATGTTCCGGTACAGGAAAATGATAATAGCCTGGAAAGATATGATAGCGCGATAGCAGATGACACGCGGCAAACGTCAATCAAGTATTACGAATCTTATGTGGCTATTACACGATAGAAAATACTGTGAGATGGTTTTGAAAATTTTCTTCAAAATCGCGAATCGAAATATCCTGACCGCAAATCAGAACTCGACATGCTCAATTCTGATTTCTTTAAAGCGGTTATTTTTTTTTAGATGTCAAACAGCGCGCAAGAGTCCAGTTTGACATAAAATATCCAAAACCATCTGACAGTATTTTGCATCGTGTAATAGCCGCATAGCTATCAGTTCAGGCGCGAATTAGTTTATACTCTATTGACATGGTGCTGAATAAGCGCCCGTTTTTAGCGGTTATTCGACGCGCTTTAGCAAATGATAGCAACTTTTGAATCGAGTTTCTTTGTTTATCCTTTTATTTCGAAAAAGTGGCATGGTTAAAGATGAAGCAAAACACAAGAAAAAAAAAACATGCACGGTTGGTGGGTATTTGAACAAAACGTTCTCTACACCTCACGCGCATCTGCTTCGTAGCATTGATGTTCCCCCGGCTAGCGAACGATGTTTTGCTGTTTGATATTTTTGTTTCCTTCTAAACATTGGAAAGATGTGTGTGGGGGAGGGGAAAATTGCTAACGAACAGAGATCCACACAGCGACGGTAAACGATGCTAAGGTGAAATGTGACTAAAAACAAACACCCGAGAACAACATTCCAAAAATTAACAACTATTGTTTATTTTTGAATGCTGCGTCGCCAAGGAAGTTTCCCATAGCGTTGACCGCCATTTATATCTTGCGATGAGAATGCGTAATAAATCAAAATAAATAGATCACGCTCGGAATAACGAGCATCGAAAATAAATCATTGCAATACCTGTTCTATCTGCGCACAACACCCATGTCTTCTTTCATCCTGCAAGGAGAGCGTCGAAGGAGAAACAAAAATCCTGCATAACATATACGCGCACCTTGATTGATTATTTAGCGTAAATAAAGAAGAACCCGGAACAAAATAATTAAACCATTTCTAGGAAAGGAATAAACGAGCATAAGTAAATATTAAAAAAAAAACAAAAAAAAACAACTAATCGTGAACACCGTGTCCTGACACCTCGAACACTACCAAACCCTACCAGGTCTCGGATAAATTGGATTTCTCTAGTGCTGTGTTTTGCATATGCATGCTATTCCTTAACCTGCCTCGTTTGCTTGTTGTTACATATTGGGAATGCTCAGCGTTCAGTTGCGTCTCCCAACTAGGTTATTTTTTTCTTCCGCAAGTTTTCTCCTCCCCCTCTGCCTCCTTGAATTGTCCTATTCTAAGCGTGTGTTTGCTCCGAGTGCTCCGTGTGTCTGTATTTTTGTTTTAATGTTTACTGTTAGGCTGACTTGGCTGGTTGGCTGTGCTGGCTGATGTGGGATTCTGTTTGCCTGTTTTGCATTATCATACACTACTATTATCATACACACATATACACACAACCAATCAGTCTTCAGGTGTATCGCGGAGTTATGTCGATTTTTTAATGTATTTTTCTCTGGATGTGCATTGGCAGGAAGAGTGTTTGTTTCCGTCGATTAATTTCATTCAAAATATAAAACATAAAAAAAAATACTAGAACAATTTTACACTGATTATCCATTCGTCTGTATGGTGTGATATTTTTTAAATGTTTTACTTTATCAAATTCGCTTTCTTCCTACCATTGTGTGAGCGTGTGTGTGTAGGTTATTTTTAATAGATTAATACAAGCAACGCAAAAAAAAAATGCAACGCTTCCTTTTTTTGCACACACACCCACATCCTCATATGTATACGTGTTACATCTCTTTAGTAAGCGTCACAAAACACAATCGATCAAAAAATAAAGTATCAAAGTTCGCCGTCGAAAGCCGCCTCTCATCGCAGATCAGATCCAGTTCTCCCGGTGTCAGCGCGTGGTCTTGATAATTGAATGTGTATACGCAGCGTTGGCGTGTTCGGGGGAGGGGGAGGGGGTGGCTAGGGCGGATGGGAGCGCGTGGCGAACAAGGCCGTAGGAGTGTGGGGTTAGGGGGTGGTGGTTGAGAGGAGTAAGGTGCATGCAAGAATCGAAGGTTGTGCAACCTGCAACATACAATTCCTTATTTTTTCTCCCCTCCCCCCCTTCCTCCCACCCGTGGCTCTCTTCACTCCTTCCTTCTCCCACCGCCATCCTATTTGTCTTGACTGTTTTGACTTTTCTCTACTCGCTTCATGTACGGAACGGTCAGCTCGTGATGGTGCTGCTGTTGTTGTTGCTGTTGGTTGTGGTGGTGTTGTTGGTCGTTTTGGTGGAATTTCAGTCATCTATTTCGTCCGCTGACAGTCCCTCGAAGGTGTTCGTCATCGACAAGTTCTGTAAGAGCATGCCGGGAAAACAACGATGAGTTTTCCTGGGACGCAACACAAAAGCAGCTGAAAAACAAAATGCAACATCGCTATACGTACCGGCCCGGTAGGCTCCTGGAATTTAGGCATCCGTTCCTCGATCGGCTTTGAATCGCGCGGTTCCTTCTCCGCGGGTTTGGTGGTTGGCGCGACGTCCGATCGGCGCGGATGATCTTTCCCCCCGTCACCGTTGCGATGTGTCGCGGAGGCACTGTCGCGGGGTGGATAGGCACGATCGCGTCCACCACGCTCCGTTCGATCGTGGTCACTGGGCAGGAAAAAATGAGAAAACATATTATACACATGCAACCTTTCAGGATTTCCCGCAAAAATATCATTCTGCTTGAAACAAACAAGCATTGGCTGTTAATCTTACCGATAATCACGGCCGTTGCTGTGTGTCGAGCGGTTTATTCCACCACGATTGTCCGTTTTGCGGTAGTCTGGAGCAGCAGCGCAGAAAGAAAAATCCAATAATTAGATACAGCGAATATGCATAGATAGGCGCATCCAACTACCCTTACCTTTCTGTTCGTCGGTTGCGTTGTTGCTGCGCACCCGCCAGTTCACGATTGGCTGATGTGGGCTGACCGTAGCCGCCCCCGGTTTGCCTTCCTCACCGTCCGCCCCGCCGCCCTCAGTGGTGGCACCGGCATCCAACGCTGTGCTTTGTTGTTCCGTTTCGCGCAGCGCCTGTCGCTCCAGGCGGGCCTTCTCTTCGGCTGCCGCCTGTTCGCGCTTGCGTTCTTCCTGCTCCATCCGCAGGCGCTCCTCGATCTCGCGCTCGCGGGCCGCCGTATCGACTGGTTTCGCGTCGCCGAACACCTTCGCGGCCGGTACGGGTGTGGGCCGGGGACGGGGCGGTTCCGGATCGACGTTCTCGCCGTTGTCGCCCGGCTTCTGCTCCGATTCGTCGTCGTCCGACTCAATGATGAGCGGTTTCGGCAGGGGCAGGGTGCGCGGTTGCAGCACCAGCTTCGGCCGCTCCATCGGCACATCCGGGTCACGGCGCGGTCCGCTCATCGGACGTGGACCACTGTCCGGTGCGCGCCGGAAGCCACCGCCAATGCTATCGCGATCGAAGCGACGCGATGCGTTCGGTGACAGCGGTGCCGGACGGTCGCCGGAGCGCCAGTTGCCGCCACCAGAATCGCCGGACGACCGCTCGCGATCACCGTCTCGGTCACGCATACCGCCACCGTACCCACCGCTGCTGTACGGCCGCCGATTACAACCATTAGTCTGGCCGCTCGCGATCCATCGGACGCGGGGCCGACTCCGGGCGATCGCGCCAGTTTCCACCGGCCGACGGTCGCTCGCTGTCACCGCCGGTGAAGTTGTCGTACCGGTTGTTGCGCCGCTTGTTGTCGTTCTCGTTGAACAGTCCGATCCGGATGCGCCGGTTGCGCACCATCGGTTCCGGCTTCGCCAGTACCTCGATCAGATCGTTGCGCGACGCGAACTCGATGTTACCGAAGCCGCGGAGCCGGCGGGAATCGCCGTCGTCGCGCGGCAACGTCATCGACACGATATCGACGTTCTCGAAGATGTCGTACAAGTCATCTTCGTTGATGTCGTATGGGAGGTTCGAGACGTAGATCGAGAACGGCGGATTTTGCGGTATCGAGTCGTCGTTCAGGATGCGACTTGCGCGCGGTGCCGTCGGCAGGGCGATCACCTGCGTGCGCATGACACGATCGTCATCGTCGTCGTCACCCTCATCGCCCCAGTCGAGCTTTACCGGCACCGCCACCTGCACCTGGTTGAGCACGCCCGTGTTGCCGTCGGTGAGGAACTCGCCGAGCGAAAGCTTGTTGTTCTTTTTAGGCTTTTTGCCTTTTTTACCTGCGGGCCGTATAGAAAACGGAGAGCATTAGTACTTGCAAAGCAAATTTCCCATAATTTCTCTTCCCTGATTTCCCACACAGGAAGCTGTTTTTTGCTATCAGAATATTTCAAATCTCATCAAAACCCGTCTTCGAGGCAGAGAAGCCCTTTAAGTACTATGGAAATACAAGACTTTCCGGAACCCCATGTAGCTAGATCAAATTTTTCTAGCATTCGGAGTAATGATGTGGAGTCAGTTTTTGCATGCTTTCACCTGAACCGATGAGGTTGATATCTGTAGGGGACGGTTGATTGCTGTCGTGATTGTTTGGCGAGAGAGAGAGGTAGAGATCACGAAGGGAAGATGAAAGTCTGCTGTAGGCGTTTTCTTGTTTGATTTCTTCATCGACCTTCCTCGCACCCGCTCTCTAATGGGGAACTTGATTATGGAGACCACTTTTGTGCAGCGATTATTACATAAATGTACATCTATAAGACATTCTCTCCCTCTCTGTCTCGCTCGCCGTTCCACCACTGTTCCGTGGCATTCGCCCTATGCTGCGGCGCGATGCTGCATCGGCGAACGTTCTGCAACACGGAACTAGGGCGGATATTTCGGCCACTGTTGCGTTTCCGACCATATTGTGGGACTCCATAACAGGTGGGATTTATCTCTCCCTGTCTCTCTTTATATTTAACTATGCCTCAGATACGCAGCATCCTTTCCCGGACGATGACGACGTATACTCGACTCGGAAACCTGTACGGAGTCCAAAAACACAACCAAATGCACACAGTCACACACATACACACGCACGCTCACTCGCATACACACATGTACATACGCCAATTGCGATTTGTCATTTAGCCACGCGGTAAATATGAACGTTTTCAGTGTGGGGTTTTCCATCGCATTAACTTTTTATGTCGCTGGTACCACCACGATGCACCTCCGATGCGAGGAGGGGGTGCCTCACTCCTTCGACCCATTTCACATTGCGGCACGACAGTTTCCTTCCCATTCTATCCTGAACCATTTTTGTCACTTATCCAGCAGCACCGTGGCCACCGTGTGTCTGCGCCATTTTTTTCTGCATCTTGGCTCCGCGCTGCGCGCGTAGCACCCATTTTGCACCAGCAGATTTTTCTAGCCAACCTTCCCGTCAAACTCCACCCCTCTTTACCCTGCGCCAAAGAGGAAAAAAGAAACCCCTTTCCCCTTCTTCCCTCTCCTGCATCAGCCATGCGTACGCTTTCTTTTGACCAAAGACCTTTCTGGTCCTGTTTCCGTGCGCGAAACGCAAAATGGGATCACCCATGTATTTCTTCAGCACGGCCACGGTCTCCGGTCATCAGAAGCGCCCTGCATGCGATGCGACCCCATCGGTAGGGAAAGAAAATTTCACTTTTTACCTGAAACCGTCGCCATAATGACTGACTTCTGCCGAGCAGCGATAATGAAAGGGCGAATCTCGGTTGCAACACCACCACGAACACACGAACAAAGCCCCCGTGGTATTGACAGCGCGTGCTGTGCTGTCAAAAATGGAGGGAAAAGGAGAAAAGAACTCACAAAGAAAAGAGCTATTTTGACAGCGCGCGCGCACGCGTGTATGCATGTGTAGTATGTATGTGTGCGAGCATCTGACAGCTAACGATTTAGCCTACGTGTGATGATTTTCTGTGTCCCGTTGGGTGGTGCCGAGGTTTGAATAGAAATGCAATTCACGCAATATGTACAACGGGAAGCATATTCCAATTAAAGGCATATCGGGATGAATTCCTTTCCCGTAAACATGAATTTTCCTGCTATGTTTTATCTTTTGTTCCCCACTACAAGAAGAACAAGAAGAGCAAAGTGGGGCAACAAGAAGCCGAGAAAAATATATCGTTTACGGTCTTCATTTTGACACCACATTAAAGCTATGTGGTGTTTTTATTATTCGTTTTATTTAAATCGATTAATCGAACCTATTTCGGGATGAGTTTTAATTTAATCGTTAGTTGAAACAAAACTACTTATCATTTATTTAATTGATTTAACATTTATTTTTGCTGTGCAAGTAGGAAAACTGGACGTTTTGTTGTGGTGGAGCTGCCTGTCAAACGATAGAAAGGAATAGGAAAAAGAAAACATTCTCACGCACAGTGTTCCTCCCTCCGCGACACCACCGTCGTCGTGGACCGCTCCTGTATGTGAATGTAGAGTATAAAAATGTGCAGCTTCTGGGGTTTTTGTTCCTTTTTTAGTTCTCACCCCCCGATTGGCAGAGCATTTTCCGCATTTTATGTAATCTTCTTACGCTGTCACCTCCGGGAAAGGAAAAAAGGAAAAATCAATTTTGTCATCCACCATTAGTGCATTTAAAGTGCATGCTGAAATGATGTTAGGAATGTCGAATATACGAGGCACGATATTTGTGCTTGCATATTTCTTCCTCCGCGTGCCATGATCTTGTTCCCGGCCATTTACGTTGGGGCTGTTCTTCCATTCACCGGCAACTGATACGTTTTCCTCTTTTTTAGCGTTCTACGGACATTTTGCTTACGTAATTTCAACATTGTTCCAGCAGACTTTTCTCACACTGAAAATAACGCAAAAAATACACCGACAAAGTTCACTTTTCGTACCAGTAACTAGTCTCAAAACGTTTATTTACGCTCGTGGATTACACCCGCGCCCTGCCGGTAAAGGTATCCTATCTCTCTCAACTCACTTTTTCACACATTTGCTTTTAAACAACTTTAGGGCTCTTCTTCGTCTTTCGGTTGTGTACGCGGCAGGAGGGCGGGGTACGGGAAAAGCAGGATCCCTTTCCGCAAAATCCCACCACACGGCGGGTTTGAGCGCGATGCGATGCAAATCCTCCCAAAAATGCACCGCTCAGCAACCCAAAACAATCTCACCGGAAAGCCACACCCGGCAACGCGCAGAATTTGAAAAATAAATTCCACTGCACCGACAACACCACCGCCACAACCCCCGAGGAGGGGAGCGGCGGAGGTGTGGGGGGATAGGCGGACGCTTCACCAACCCATTCCCGAATTGTGTTAACTCTGCCTCTTTTTTATCTCTCTCTCTCTCTCTGTATCGCCCTGTGTTCCGAGATCCTTCAGGGTAGCCCTAGTTGAATTGTATAATTTTGTGTCTTCTTTGTAATGTTTTCTTAGCGCTTGAACAGAGGCGTCTTCACGTGGTCCGCCCGGCGTCTCGTGCAGTATGAATCACACTCGCATTCGTAGTGCATAATAAACCGGGAGGAGACGCATGATTTGTACGGTTTTAGAGCACCTCAAAGGAAACACACTGTCAGGATGGCTAGAGACACGACTGATTCTGCTGTTGTTGCTCGATTTTTCTTTTCTGTACATTGTTTTTCGTAGCTCGTAATGTTGCTCGTTCGTTTTGTAACTTACTTCCTCTTCCTCAGTGGTGTGTAGTATATGCCCGATGTTGATGCATTTCTCCTTTCCGACTCTCCCTTACACGTAAGTTTACCGGAGTTTGTTGTCCGATTATGGAGATAATTAGGGTAATTTGTAGGGGTGGAGGGAAAACGGGGAAGGTGGGTGGATGCTTAGAAAGCGAACAGCAGCAGGAAAGCCATCATAAGACAGAACAGACCCATGGCTTCAGACAGGGCGAAACCCAGGATAGCGTAGGAGAACAGCTGCTGCTTCAGCGACGGGTTTCTTGCGTAACCGATGATCAGCGATCCGAATACTGTTCCGATACCGGCACCTGTGTGTGACGAGAAATGGAGAGCAAAATTGCAGTCGACTGCTCGCGGAGGTTGACTGAATCGGAGGCTCGACGGGAATTTAAACTTACCAGATCCAGCAACACCGACCGTGGCGGCACCGGCTCCGATGAACTTGGCAGCCGAGTCAATGTCACGGGTGACCGGGGTAGTCTGGAATGACCGGACCTGTGGCAGCAGGGCGACTGGTGCTGTGTTTTGGGCAGCGAGCGTCTGGCTCTGCGAGATGATGGCGCTGCTGATCGGTCGGATGTACGCCTTGGTTCCGTTCAGGACCTGTATTTCGATTTCGGGAAAATAAAAGCAGGATAGAAGGAAAAACGTTATTTTAACTTTTGGAAGGGTTGTAAAATATAACAAAAATCAATAGCAGCCGCAGGGCTGAGTTGGATCACATGCACCCACCCGGGAAAGCATGATGATTACATTGCATAACGGAAAGGGGAAGCTTTTCGGTTATGTAATCACCCGAAAGATACATTCTAACAGCAGTGCCATTAGCAAATTCTGCTGGTCCTTGCCACCGTCTTCCATTTTGAGTGTTTTTTCTTATCCTATTATCCAAAAACTTACCAGGCTTCGTGCAACTGGGGCAATGCGGGCAGCCGACGAGACGAACATGATGATGTTGTTTTTGAGGTTTAGGTTTTACTGGTACCTGAAGGACCTGGAAATGTGAATCGGGAGAAAAGAAAAGATTGAGGTTAAACTGCTCCACACTTTCGATTAGCTGCAATAGCCTTTTTTTTGGGGGGGTCACAACGATATGAGGGATTCCATTTGCTAGCTCTTCCCCACAGATTCGCAGAACTTTACAGAGGTAACAAGAGTGAGGGAGAGAAAACTCTTCGTAAGAGCGTATGTGTTAGTGTGTCGGTGTGTTCGGCTGTGCTGGTGGTTACGTAAGGAAATTTTCTGCCCAAGTCGCCGGGGTGACCGATTCAATCTTACAACTTGTTTGCTTTTATAGCTTTATAAGCACGAAATTATTTTTCGTCACAGTTTCGCTACACAAGTGCACGCCGGGTTGTTACATAAAAACTGAAATGACCTCTCTTGTCTCCGGGAGGAGGCCGAGAAAAATATGGCCGACACACTGACACACACACACACACTCATACACGCACGAACGCACGGTCGAAAAAGGCCGATTTTCTCGTTTCTCACAGTGCGGAAAAGTGTGCCGCGTTTGATTGTTGGTAATAAGGTTGCTGGGATGGTGAAAAGGAAAAGAGTCCCTTCGACTATCAGTACACTTTGTAGCTGTGAAAGAGTTATGTTAATCCCCCACAAGTGGAAGATTGTGCAAGAGCTTACTCACTTCGAAACGCGGTCGACAACGTTCAACGCACAATGTAAAATGGTCGCGAACCGTGCACGGACTCGTGTTCTTTTATAATTTTGCTATCTGCGTTGGCGCACGCATCGAAGGGTTAATGCAGCCCGACCATGCCCGGCTATTGGGGGTTAATGTGTGCTCGTTTATTGGCCGGCGAGGGTGAGCACCGTACGACGGGACCTTGTTAGGCTTGTTCGTCGCCAGAGGGAGCCACCAGAAACATACCCGACAAGAGCCGAACGTGAGCCGAAGCCGGTTCGGGCTTGTCGGGTTGATGGTGTGCGTGCACGTTAAGCGTAGACGTGTGTTTCAGCATACACATTAAAAGTGCCGGTGCCGGAAGTGATCGAACGGATCCGCGAATTATGCAACGAACTGTCAAAGCGACGAGAAAAGATGCTGTCGGTTTCGATTCGATGCTTTTTTATTAATATTTTATTTTGATCGGTAAAATAACAGTTATGATCATTATTTGATATACCTCTTCAAGTTTCTTTAAACAATCGTATCTTTCACTGGAACACTCAAATTTGAAAGCTTAATTAAATGTCAATTATTAAATCTGCAATGATTTCAACAATCATTAATATGTATCGTAAATATCGTTGATATCGTATAAAATTAGTTTTAAGTGAGCTCTATTCTGTTATTTTCCGAGTGAAGCTTACATTATAAAAATTTGAAATTGGACTAACAATGAATTTAAAATAAAAGTTTAAGATTCTTTCCGATTTTTTTATTCCATACGATAGTCAAACAATTTATTTTTGCGGTGCTGGTAGTTTTGAAAACAAAGAAACGCATGCTTCGAATTTTTCTTTCAGCACAGACAGCCAATAACAGAAACGACGGTTGATATTTCAAGTAGCAGGTAATAAACAGGCCCGTCAAAAACGCACATTGCAGCAAACGTCAGTAGGATAAACGCATTACGTCATAACCAATCATTTTTTGGTTTGTAAAGGGAGTAAAATAAAAAAACACAAATAATGTGTTTCACAAAACAAACGGAATCCATAAAACAACCATCCATTCATTATGTGTATTAAAATCACTGTCCAGTGAACAGAAATGAGACGATCGGCATCAAATAATACCGATAATGTCAGTAACCGATGGTAACGGCATTACTCGCCGGCAGCAGCAAAACAACTCTCGT
>JXXA01002029.1:0-16465 GCA_000956255.1 Anopheles punctulatus | reverse complement strand
GGAGACCCATAAAGTAGATTACACGAAAATCCCCCAATTGTTACAGATTAAAGGATGGAGAAGGATGGTTCTAGCGCGGTCGTTGGAAACGATGTTTTTTGGATCGAATTATTATGTAGTTGATTTTAAAGAATTTGTTATGCAGGTTATATTTGTGTATGGTTTTGTTTTTTTGTTCTATAGGGGTGTTCAATTTGCAACCACTTTACGTTTTCATGTAAAGTTTCATTGGTTTGAATATCTTTTTTTCATATTTTTTCTTATTATTTTTCGATACTGTAGGACGGGCTTTTTTAAATTGTAACGTTTTTATTATTTGCAAGGAATATTTCTTTCCATATAAATGATCGTTTCTGGTTTATATTGTCCTTAAAATTTTAATGATATGATTTTCTTTCATTTAATTTAAAACACAAAATGCAATGCAATGCAAAGAACGATAAGATACATAATTTTTTTTTAAGTTAGCAGAATGATAATAGTTCTTGTTTATTGAAGATTTTAGTTATATAGTGAAGAGAAAATTTAGCAATACTAGTCGTTATCGTTGGCTTGCTTTTGCATGTTTTCACATGCAGTACCAACACACGTTATTTTTTATGTCGAGCATGAGCTTGCATCAGGGCCGCGGACGAATCTAGGCTTCCCATCGTTGAAATGTTGATGAATTGTACAGAAACTGTCAACGCAACGGCGCCTGTCCGGACGATGGCTATTGTTTTTACGCTGGTGGTGGTGGTGGCGCTCTTGAGATAACGTTGACATAACCTGCTACAGGTCGGACGAGTGAGTGATTGAACGTGCACACCGAGTCACCGAACTTCCGAGGCTCATGCGAGGAGGTTTGCTTTTCCGGTTCGGCCCATGCATGGCTCGTATCGTACATGCAAAATTAGAAGCCCTCTTACGCCTGCCCATTGCATGAATGACATGAATTTTCCGTTCCATCTCGCTTTATTAGACAGGAGCCGATACACTGGGCGAATTCGACCGTCCTGTGTGGTCAATGGACAGAACCAATGCTCCATGATTCAGCAAGAGAGAGACTGTAGACGACCACCAAGTTGTCCATTCTGCTGTTGACGTGAAGCTTGATCGATTTTTGTCCGTTGAAGTAAATGAACTATTCTTGTGCAAGCGTTTGGGCGACCGAAAATGTGCCCTTCGAGTGCTCGAGGCTTTTCCGTTCAACATTAAATTATTTATCAAAACTCAATTTTTCCCCCTCACGGGTTTGCCCTTTGGGGCGTTGTTTGGGAGACTTAGAATATATTTTTTGTACACTCCACTAAAACTTTGTGCCCGTGAATTGCGTCCGTAATGCGATCGGAAAGCTAAAATTCCTTTTCCCTAACTAATTGCAACATTACATCCTTTTTATCGACCGGCCATCAGGCGTAATTGAATATGCCGATCCCGCCGTTCGCCGTTTGGCAAACCACCCTCCGCCAAATTGATTTTGAATAATGAAATTGCGCAAAATCCCTGTCCCGCCAGCTGGATGGAGGATGACATTGATAGAATTTTTCAGTCCCAGTTCTGTTGTTGTGCGATGTGAAGTTTGCTAAAATCTTTTCACTATCAATCTTGTTTACCGTACCGCGAAAATGTACCGACGGGATAAGCCGAACGCAAGCGCCAGCAAACACCGCATCCGCTTTCGCACCAAATTTGCCAACTAATCTAGCCGCCGCCAGATGATCGGGAAGCGTTGAAACGGCGGGGGGAGACAAAAAGTGAAAGTGAAAAAACTGGCCCGAAAATGTGAAAAATGGATCTTCAATATTCTTGCCGGGGAGGGTTTGCTGGGGAGCTTTTTTTTGTTACCAGCCGCTGATAATTTCGGTTTCCGGCCGATTTTCGCAACGAACCGGGCAAATAATGCAAGCTGACTGTTATTTATTCTCCCGTTTCGGTTGAGAAGTATGGCAGATTTTGATTAACTGTTTGTTGGGGGATTTGTTGTAAAAGATGTTTTTGTTTTGTGTTTTTCCAGCTCAAAAATGCATAACCAACTTTTCTCAATCAAAGTTTCACCAAAGGAAGTGTGATATGACAACCTGGGTGCTGCTGGTCCGGGTGCTGCTGGAAATCACAAAATTACAAAAATACAGTGAAACCGAAAAAGAAATATTCATAATTATGGTACTACACAAGGATGCTAATTACGTGGTCAATACTATGGCGCACCCGGACGCGGGGCTGGTCTGAAGGAAGAGTTTTAATTAACAAATGAGTATCGTCCTCCCAGGTGGCACACGGTCTGCCATAGATCTGTTTCATTTAACATTTCTGTTTTCCAATCAAGCGGACGTGTTACATACCGCGTTCGTTCGGTTGAAGTGACCCAATTTCTAGTTCGGATTGAATGATGTTGCTATTTTCATCATACGCCTCGTATCGTATTCATCATACGCAAAGCGGCTTCTCCGGCACGATGGGCTTCTTGTTTTTAATTTTAGAATTTATTACCTTTTCATGGGAGATGCACGCATATGCGATGTCATGTAGCGAGGTGAATGTTTTCTACCGAAATGGGTCGAGAATTTTATCACTAGATAAAATATGACGAACATTTTAGAGTGTTTATTTAACTGTCTTTATCAAGTGTAAAGCGTTGAACTTGAGTACATGGTTGTAAAATTACAAAACATTTATTTTCTACACTGATTGGAACCATTTTTAGCTACACATCATCATCTGCTGCTGAATACTAATTGTGGGGATAAATTTGTGCTTTTTAATCAACTTCTTCAACGATCTAGGACAAACAGCCTTAATGTGTGATTAAAGGAGTAAAAAATTTCAATCATGGCTCATTTTAAATAGCGATACATTTTACAATCACCTGCAGCACTGGAGGCAGAAACAGATTCAGCCGCACGATGCTGGAAGTTAATGGGGTTTTCGAAGGAAGCGAGTCGGAGGTATAAATTCGATTTGCGGGAAAGTAGGGCGTTTAGAGGAAGAGATATTACACCTCAAGAGAGGGCGGCGGGATCAGTGTGACGGCTTTAAAAGATCCCGGCCATTCGTTCTTATTACACCTTCGCGCAGCTCCTATTGGTGTATGTGGGCGCCATCTTATATGCGCCACGCGTGCTGTCGAAACCATGTGGGGACACATGTTGTAATGTACATAAATTATGATCAAGCTGGTACACTTACGTTCGCGAAGATAATGTTACGTCGCGAGAAGGTGCGCTCTTCGTTGGTTCCGTTCCGTTGGTGCTTTGTCGCTGCTGAGGTAATGATGCATGCACGGATGAGATTCTACGGAGGTAAGAACGCGGCACGGTTGGCAGTGTAGGGTATGGGCATGTAGCCTTATACTATCGGTTATGTTTATTGCAAATGAGGCTTTAGTTTTAGTTGTTTCAGATTGTAATGAGTGTAAGTTATAGTATTTTATTATTGTTAATTAATAGATGAAAAGATTTGGTAGATTCTTAAGATGTTGAAAATGTACAGATTTCGGCATGAAATTTTGCTCGTGGAACGTATGTATTGGTTATTTTTATAGCAATTTTGACTTTATTTTTAGTTGTTTTAGATTTAAATGAGTTTGCGTTGTAATAGTTTGTATTGTGAAGCATAAAATGAAAACAATTCCAAGATTCTTGAGATGCTGAAAACATACAGATTTTGACACAGCCGTTCGCTCGCGGAACGTTCTTAAAATTCACAACCATTTGACGTCAAAACGCGCTCGACGAATAAGAAATAAGTTAAAAATTGTCTGTGGCTTACTCTCGATGCACTCCGATGGAGATCGTAGGCATTCAATTTCAATTAGCGCTCGATTCACACTGTGATTTTTTTAATGCACCATATGCAAAATGTTATTTATGGGGCATTCACATGGGGGTTGATAAAATGAAGAGGTCATCCAGTGGGTGATATGACCACTGTGTATAAAGCTACACTGCCTCGTCTATTACGGCTTCAGACCGGTATGCAATAATAATAACATTTATTGTTCATGCGTCGTTTTTTTTTTGTTTCGTCCTTGTTGTTGTTGATTATATTTGCAATATCCATACATTTATGTCTACAACAGCGATGTGTACGGAGTGTTCGGTGCTGTCCTTTGCTGTGGTTGATGAGGCGCCACATTTGTTTGATTCCATGCGCCCTGTTGCTGCCGGCAGTAGCAAACAAAAACGAGGGAAATCATAATAATGGGATTAAAATTAAACCAACATTCAGCCAACGATGAAAACCGCTTGCGTGGTGCATCTCGCGATTGTGACAATTACAACAACAAAAAAAACTCTCACCACCATCCCGGCTGGCAGAAAAGACAATAAATGCACCCAGCTGTGGGCGCAACAAGCAAGCCTCGCATTTTTTGTTCCTGTTCCGATGTTACTATTATTATAATCCTGCAACCACACACACCGACGGCTATAAAATCGTTGATGTTTGCAGAACGGTGGTCCAAACAGTGCACATATCATCTGATTGCACATCAGCCAACCTCCCTCCTCGGACATCCATCGCTCTGCCCGAGTGAGCAATTTTCACTGGTGCATATCGTACCGAAAAAAAAGCCGTTCACGGATTATTGATGTTAAATGCAAATGTTAACACAGTTTTCTTACACATCAAATGGGGGATTTTTTTCAATAAATGATCATACATTTAACGTACTCTCTTTAAAACATACCAAAAATTACCTTAATTAAATGTTTTATGCAACATTGATTATGCTATTTTTTATTTGTGTTGTTTTTTTATTTAACCATTTTGTATTATTGTTTTGTTATTTTTGTTATAAATTTCCTGTTTTTATTTTTTTCTTTTTTTCCATACCCAATTTTTTGGGATTTTTTTGATTTGATTTAGGCTTTATTGATGTGCCTGTCACATGAATAAAAATCGACTGATTGTTGTGGATCAGTACATATCTTTGTTTTCAAGTTTGATACTATGTATAGCTGTTTCTTTTTTTTGCATTTGATGCATTGCAATTGAGATATACAATGGTAAGACTTTTTTCTATATTTTTGTTTTCAAGCTTCACTATCTTCGTTTTCTAGTTTAATATTGTTTATTGCTGTTTCTTTTTTCAATCTGATGCATCAATTTATTAACTTAAATCACTCACGCATGTTTTATTTGCTTATAGTTTTATGACGACGGTCCGGTGCTGTGTACTCTTTATATCCTGTATTGCGTGCTTCATTATCACCTTCCGTGAAGCGAAGAAGGTTAACACCTCGAGGGTGGAATGTGTGAAATTATCACGCATCATTTTGTGGTGACAAAATTTGCACGCAACTCTAAAGCGTATTTGCTTCAATTATGTTCCCAGTGGTGTGGACTTGATTTTAAAGTCAATTTGTTCGTCACCACTTTTCACCGACAGCAAACACACCGCGTTGAAAACCCAGCCTGTGGGGGGTCGGTCCGATACCTTCCTGTTTTAATTTTACCCCATTTCGTTAAAATTGCACCTTTTCCGGGGCATCAAAGCTGCTCAGTTTGGGGTTGTTTTATTTTTGGTGTAGTATTTCTAACCACCGGGTGACGCCTTCTAATTATGCGGCGGAAAAGGGATTCGATTGGCGTCGATACTTCCGGTTGGCCGTGCCCAGTGGAAGGACTTTTTTCGTCACCCTTTCCGAACTGAAAGTATTCATAAAATGTACAACAAACGTTAAAGATACAGCGCTAAAAATAGCACCGTTTTTCGCTGCTGCCAATTCGAAGCTAAATTTTGCTCTTTTCAACCCGCCTGCTTACACTCTTGGCACGGTTCGTGAAGTCCACGACAGCCGCATGAGAAAACCCTTTTTTAGAAGGAATGTGTCATATTTTTTACGCGACTTTCAAGAGCATCGGAAGAAAATAAAAACAATGAAAACACTGAGCACAAAAAAAAACACACTTTCCAGCGTGAGGGTGCAAACTTTCTTCTTGTGATATGCTGCAAGGTCGCGCCGGCAAACCTGGAAACCATTATGCGACACACTGGTGGAGCTTGCTCCTTTGGTGGAGTAAGTTCATGCTCCGTGAAGGATATGCCTCAAAGGCCGTACGTACGCAGCAACAAAAAAAAAGAAAAAATTTCTTTTCTCGACCAAAAATAGCGCGCACCCTTTCATCGTACGGAGTAGGCTTTTGTGAGGGATGCTGCCGCTGGTTGACTGAAAGGCTTTGGCGAGCAAAATGATTTCCCACTTCCGGGAAAAGGGTTCAGACGATCGGTCTCAAAAATCGTATTATTCCCAGCGTTTCCCAGCTTTTCTTTGCGCCATCATCATGATCTGCAGTGCCGTTCCTTTTTCCGCGGCCCCCAAAACCATTGTGCCGAAAAGGTAAGCAAATACACCTCATCTCTCCTCCCAGCCCCCGGGAAGAAAATGCAAACGGCGCTACGAAAGCAAACGAACGAAACAAAGCGGAGCGGGCGTGCCAAAAAGGGAAGGCAATTGTAAAATTATTGATAATTCTCTCTCGCCCGTACCGTTGCCTGGTTTGGCCTTCCAGGAATCGGCAACATGTTTCGGGGACAAAATATGACGTGGGCTTTGACGCTCCGATTTTGTGCCGTCCCGTTCGTATGGGAATTCGTTGGCTTGCCAAAAGAAAATATAGATCCATATTTATTGAACCGCTTTCAAGAGGTTGAACGCGTGTGTTTGTATGCTGACAAACAGTTTGTGCCCTGAAAGGATTACAGGCCAAGACTATTTCCGACATTTTCGTGCAATGGTTGCCTACCTGATAAAAGAATAACTTCTATTAAAGTCTCTTAAAACCGGACGCAAGCTCTAGCGAACATCTTAGCGATGCGTAACTAAAATAAACGCTCAATGAAGCGTATGGGAAAAGTATTGCTTTGCTGTGGTCGGGTTTCGGAAGAAGTAGCAACAAATTATCGATCCAAAGCTGTTTCTTTTGGATGGCGCAATGGCAGTGAAGCTAAACGAACGCTACGAACCCAATTTTCTCTTCCAATACACATTAAACATGGCGTCTCAGAATACGAAAGGATTGCTTTTGTTTTTTAACTACTTATCGTTGTTGCTGCCCTATTTTGGTCCGCATCAACAGGCTCTTGTCAAAAGGAAGATCAACAAGATGGGAACATTTTTTCGTGCTCCCGAACAGTATTGAAAGCACGTTTGATGTTTAGATGGTGCCCTTTTTGATCCAGTGAAGGATTTAGCTCACTGTTTTGTGGTGTTCCGCAAACAATAAGCTACACGCCCAATTGACTCATTACGTCAGAATCTATTCTGACTGTTTTCCTACTCGATCTTATTCGAATAGCTGATCGGCTTTACTTTGTCCCTAAAAAAATGTTAACCATTTTTTTGTGGTTTTGTTTACTGGATTTTGTGTAATTTTTTATAATATTTGCTCTATTTTTATATAAACGAATCGCATTTCACCATAGGGATTATTTTCGGAACAGTCCAATTTGCCAGCTTTCTAAATATTTAAGAAGAACCCCTCTCCTTCTGCCCTTCTCTCTAGTTAACAATTTCGTATTGTTCGTTTAGATTCTAAGCGTATTGAATAAATCACAACTTGCTTGAATAAGTATTTATTGTAAAAAAACCATTTCACTATTATTTGCATATTTACTTACTTAGTTCGTAATTCATTTTCTGTGTTATAACTCACGCTTTCCTCGTACGTTGTTTTAAGCTCACTCAGCTTTTGTTACAAGTAATATAATTTTTTCATATACTAGCAATAATGTTTGTTGGGTTGTTTTTTCTTTTTTGTTAATATCGTAATTTTTCGCTTCACACGCAGAAAAAATAAAAACACCACCTGTGTTGGCCGATTTCGCGGTGTATCAATTTTCAACATCAAATCACCATACACATCGCCCACCCCACCTGATGGTGGCATCTTCCCCGCATCATCTCGTCAAACACGTCTCGTCTTACCCTCGTACCGAAGGATCAAAAGATTTAACAGCCAAGGTGAATTTATCTGCGCCGGCACGGTGAGCGTGTGTATATTGATGATCTGCACCGGAGTTTTATTTATCCTGGATCCTTTCATCTTGCGGCCTTTTGTGTGTGTGTGTATGTGTGTTTGGCGTAACATAATCCTTCAAATCTGCATGATGGGTTTTTTCGTCCAATATTTGCAAACGGAGTTTATCTTCAACCTTTGTGGGTTCTCATCCTGCCTGTTTATGGGAACGGTGAAACAATACAATGGTGATTTTTTTTGTGCTGTCTGCCTCTGAATCTGGAAACAAATTCTTTTTCAAGTTTTGTTTGAAAAGAAAAGTCATTTTTATTTATTATTTTTTTGTTGCTGCATTTTTTATTATTTTTCCTTTAAATACTTTTGCTATCAAATCAACCATTCTTTAATTTGTATGAGCTTCAAATCGTGTTTCGGACAACAAAAAAAGAACATTATAATTCCATCTGGACGACGGTAAAACAACATAATCTCATGGGACATTCTAGGGCCATTCCGGCCACTGAAGACATGAAAAACAAGCAGGCGCTTGTCACCCGTGTGTCATGATGTGTAATTTTTCAGCTCACGTTCGTATCTAGAAATACGGCCTCTCCTGTTCTCCTGATGCGTTGGCGTTGAAGAACTTCCGGATAAGCGTTCACCCAATTCCACCCTGCAGCACGAGAATAAACGAGTGCTTTTCCCCCGTGTAGCGACCGCGGACGGACATGCTGATTAAGGGCGTGCGTGTGTGTGTGTATGTGTGTGGTTGTGTATGTGCGCTTTATTATTATGTGACTTTCATCCAGCACGATCGCACGCTTCATCTTCACGGGAAACGATAACGAGGCGAAGGTTCGACTGCTGTGTTTGAGTCCTGAATAAGACAAACGATTATGACGCGTGTCGTGATGCGAGAGAGAGAGAGAAAGAGAGAGAAAGAGAGGAAGAAAGAATGAGAGAGAGAGAGAGAGAGAGAGTGAAAGAGAGAGGCTCGTTGGTGGAATGGAAAACTTTACCCTATTCTCTCCCCTGGTCCAACTTCGTGATTGTGATAATTTGTACAAGTTACGATGGGTACGGGGACGTTCGCGGTACGTGGATTTTGTGACTTTTATACGTGGTGTCCTGCACGAGTGGGGATTTATTTATTAACGAGAACGAATTCCATCGCTTGCCTTGCACGGGCATCACCGGTCGCCGTCGTTTCTTTTGCTACGAGTGGCGCTTGAAATAGCGCTACGGAATTCGTTATCGATCGCTTCGTTTTGTTCGCTGGTGGTAGGGAAGCGGCGGGGCAGAAGGATTCCTGTGACTTGGCGTATAATGTAGCCGTAAAATACTCCCAACTGGTGCGAAGAAGCGTGGCGCTAGGCAGCAAAACTCGCCCAAGAGTCAATAACATAACCTCAATTGCGAGTGGGATTGATAGTAATAAATACAATAAGGAACTAATTAGAGACAGAGATGGGAAGGTGACGTTCGGGTGTACGGGTGAACATCATTTCGCCTCGAACGAATTTGGCTGCTGGCGGCTCGTGCGTCCTTCTCACGTGCACGCACCACCGTGTCCGTGTCAGTGGCGGTGTCCAGGGTTCGGTGGAAGCTTCTTATTCGCTTCCGATTTCGCAGTTTTTTGCCGCTCGTTTTTCTTCCCCGTAACCGACACACGCACGATCCGATCGAGGTGTATCGTTGCGTATCAGCGAACGGGAAGGCAGAGGGAGCCTTTGCGGGCCAGCGTAACTTCGAATCTGATTATGATGATTGACAGTTCGATTTAAGGGGCGATCTGCTGCGCTCGTTGGTTCGATTTTCAGTTGGAACAATACGACGCAAAACTTTTACATTTTTGACATACTGGAAGATAAACAGTGTTGTTTTCCACGTAGACAGTTGTTTGTGCACTGATTTATGATTATGTTGCTATGACCGTGGGGGCTTGGTTTTATTTTTTTTCTCGCGCTATTGTTGTTCAACGTGAAATTAAATATGTTTTCCGGAAAGCAAACATAATTTTCAATCATGTTAATGGAAAATTCAAGACACATCGTATATTTCCCTTCACAATCGCAATCACAATCGCTTGCTTCTTTTACGCTCATTTATCTACATTCCTTTAGTTTGGGATGTTTTCTAAGAAGAAATTTGACTCAGATTCAAACTGGTCTGTGACAAATAGGTGTAATTGGAAACTCCGAGACGCGAATATTTCAGCGTAAAGCCGCGTGCTCCGCTTTCGACGAATGAAAAATAACGTTCACAAAAAAAATGACACATTTTCATGCGCCCTTGCGTGTATTTCAGCGCGATGGAAGTGGCTGTGCACAATTGTAGCTTAAGAGGCCTGCAAGAAACTAGATACGAGCAAGAAGAAGATAGCATCGTCATCTGATCATTAATTGTTACGTGCACAAGGAAGCAAACAGGTGATTTTTTTTCTCGTTAAAAGGAAATAATGATGGAGACGCATGGTGTTTTTTTTTTTAGTTAATGCATTGCAAACAATGCCTTTAAGTTTGCGTTTGCATAGAAACATGCAAATTTTGTTAATATTTGTGAAAGCTTTTCTAAAACTTGTCAATTGCATCTGAATTGTAATCCATTGGTCTTTTATTTATTCTTTTACAATTTAAATTATTGTAATTTAAATATTCTTCTATTTGTGGCTCGGTTAGTAATTGTTTAACTAACCAATGTTTTACAGGCCAAAATGGGCCAACAAAGTGAGATAATCTGTAAAATGAGATATAAACATTAAAAAATACATCCAAACATCTCTAATACTCCTGCTGTAAAAATATCGTAAAGATCCTTTAATTATGATTTTTTTTTGACTAAAACAGCTTCTACTAGTACGGATCGCCCATAAACATAACAAAATTTAATCTAATGGCTTTTCCATGACTGCCATACAATCAAGACCGACTTTGCGATCGATTTCTTTCACTTTCGGGAATATGTTTCTGAACCATGGCATACGGTTCGGATTCGCAAAATAAAAGAAGCTTCTATCGAAAAAGTTAGTCCTACCTTTTGACGATGGCCCTGTCCTGTCCACCGAGTGTACGGTGTGCCACGTGCAAAACGGATTCTCCAAAAGAATCACAACCGTGCGTGCATTTGTTGCGAACGGTTAAAATCTGTGTTCGAGATCAGAAACAAAACCGCCACACAGCAGCCAGCGCGCGAGGCAATCTGCGCGTGATTTAAACGAGCTCACAAAACTTTCTCCCACACTCGTGCATGTTGTTTTGCGTTGTGTAGCTGCTGGAAGAAGTTTCGCAGACGCTCTTCGACATGTGCCCGTTTGCTGGGGCCAAAATCCCTCGGTGCACTATTTCACACAAGTTTTTTCGCCAAGCCGTCCGACACCCGTCTTCGGCCCGGGGACTCGGTCCGTCTCGATGCGTTTCCAGCTCGCTGAGCTTGAGAATTTGATTTTCAAACCGTTCGAACCGAAAACTTGTTTCGCTTCTGGCTATCTGTGTTTGTTGGAAGCAAAGATGGGGGTAAACTCACCGCACACCGCCCGAGGCAACGGCACAGAAAGCGCAGAAGTCGGTTTGATTTTCTGGTTTTGCTAAAACTGGCGTGGGTTTTGGTGTGATTTTGAAAATTGAAATCGATGCACTGTTCGCTTTTGAAATCATTTCTTGTTCGCCACATTTGCGCGTACCGTCCACGGTTAGCACAGAGAAATTGAATATCCACTCCTTAGTGTGGCTACTCGGCCATCTAGATCAGCTTTCTTAGAACACTCGCGCCCGCCCGTATTTCTCCGTTTGCTCACGGTCGAGGATAGAAGTGTGGTTGCCGTTTGCTCCGTTTTTTGTTGTGGTCTCTCGTTAAATGATCGTTTCGAAACGCGAAACGCTGAGTGGATCATCATTAGAATGAAACCATCGGTGCGTGAAACGTTGGAAACGCAAATAAATGGAAAGCAGCTTTCAAAACCCCGAGCTCGGAATAAAACACCTCGATGCAAGAAAAAAAAAACGAACGGAGAGAGTGTGACGGTGGGTAAATAAGTTCTGCTGCCCCTGCTGAGTGATACATCTTCCCCAGTGGCAAAAGTGTGCCGCAGTAAAGATTGATTGCTTTCTGGTTCGCTTGAACTCATCTCAAACGGTTTTCCGATTCGGTCCGATCGGTGGTTTCTGCTGCGGAAGACGATTGGAAGAGGAGGTGGAAGTTGTCTTAGTGTGGTGTTTATTGAGACGGACGGTTTGTAATTGTAAATTGCATGTTTTATTGGTTTTCTCCCCGCCACCTTTGGATGGGTGTGGGTGTGGGTGGTAGTGGTGGTGGGCGTTCGTTTATCTTAAAGGTGCGACTCGAAGCAGCCAACCATTTATGGCACAGCTTGTTTGGAATTGACGCTTGTGTTGGATCTATCTAAATGTTGTAGAAATGTTATGCTTTTTATACGGACTGTTATCTAAAATTTAAAAATAATAATGAGGAAAAATAATTATGGAAAGGTAGAAAATTATGGAATAAATGGAAATAATGCATTAGAAATATTGCATTTGAGTTTCGTGGAATTTATGGTTTCTTCACACTACCGCCAGATTCATGACTTTTGGATTAATGAGTTAACGACCAGATAACAATGATAATGTGTGCTGCCTAGTTTCTAAAGAAAACGAAAAAAAAACTACTTTCTCCGGGCCCAACTTTCGCGTAAATCGATTGAGAAAAGCCATCAAAACTCCGAGCAGCAGCAGCAGTTCGTCAACGGCTATAGCACCCGAATTTCAGCAAACCGATCGCAAGAAGATTATTACGATTTGGCGGATCAATAAACCAACCATTAGCTCCCATCGCGCACGATGGAAACGCTCCCGAAAGGATTTATCCGAAACCGCACCGCGCCGCACCCGAGCTGCCTGTCGTCCAGGTTCCCACAGTTTGACTTTCTTCTGCTTGAGTTTCCAGCGCGCTTTGATCAAATGTGGCGAAACTAATACGCGCGAGAAGAGCGATAGGGAAGGGGTTATTGTTGGAGGATAGGAGAAACCACGGGGTGGAACGAGATTGTAACGAACTTCGTTTGGTTGTATTTAATTCCCACCCGCGACCGGCCTTTTCCTCCCTTGATTCACTCGTTTTGCTCCCTCTCACATCGCACCCCTCAGTGCAGTGCAATGAATCATGAAGCGAAACCATTTTCTTCCCTCCCGAAGCGCACTGTGGGGGCTGCGGAAAATGTCATCATCATTTTTCAACCGATAGACAAGGGTTTTGCTGGGGCGAATGTGGGGGGCACGGGGCACGAGGGCCATCGTTCTTGGAGGGCGGTAGAAAACCACGGGAAGAAAACCAGCGCCCGGGTTTGGCGGTCGGGAGGAATCGTGGGGTGGGACGAAATGAAAGATAATCATCGTAATGCAATATGCAACCGGCAGAGAGTCGTCCCCGTGGCGCAGGGCATAACTTGTGCCCGACTGCAAGTGTAATGAAACACCATCGTTTGTGGGAATTTGCGGAAGGAAAAAGAACGGAGCTGGTGCGGGCAGGGGTCGAAGGAAAACTGTGACCTAATCGCCTTTCTGCTCTGTATGTGTGTATGTGTGTGTGAGTGTCGCTGCTAGTGGGCCAGATATCACGCTGTTACGAAAGATTAGACTGATGATGCAAGACGAACGCGCAAATGGTGTATAAAGCAACAGGGAGTGTTGTGAGTGTTTTTTTTTGTGTGTAACAAAACGAATTTTAGTGGAGATTTTGTGAAAACAGCTTAAACGTGTTGAGTTGAATTGTTTTGCGAATGCTTCCAAGGTTAACAATAAACACTATTTTGTTAAAATAAATAATTAAAACTAAAGCTCGTGAGCACAAATCATTGCTCGGATAAAAGCCCAAATGATGTTAACGGAGTTGTAAAACATGTCGGGCATAATTAGTTTCAGAATCAGAAACTTTTCCAACCAAAGTCTCCCACCAACCCGGACGCATATTTGAAAATGCAAATGGTATGGAAATATTGGGCAGATCCGGCATGTCCTTGCCACAGATAGAACATCTCCCCTTCGGCAAGTCAACCGCTAACAGCAGCGGGTCATTAGGAAGTCGAAGTCGGTCGAACATCATAAACCACATGCTGCTGCTGCTGCTGCTTCGGAGAAGCTACTCCATCATGGCCAATTGCACGCCAGTCGTTGGGTCGGTCGTCGGCTGCTCGCGTCATTCCACTGCTCCACCCCAGCAGCACACCAGGGGAACACTGCCGGGATCAGATTCCACGGTTGTTGCCTTTCCGTGGGGCTTTGTGATCTATATTAAGCAATCGCACCGGCGGGTTGTGCGTCGCACGTGGAGTGGAACGTTTGCATAATCTTGCGCCCGGATGGTGGCGGAACCGTTCGTCTTCTGTTTGCGGGTCGCGAGCGATCCCGGTGTGCAGTGGGCGGTGGATAATATTTTTCCACAAAACTCTCCACCCGAAACGCAATATAGCGTGGCCCACCGCATGCCTCCCTTGGGCGAGGGTGGGTAGAAAATTCAATTTACTACATCTAATGACAGGATATTCCCGGCCGTGGAAACAGAACCGTCGCATTACGGTTAGTTTCGGTATGCTTGCTAGCATTTTCCAAGCTTACCAGGAATGGTTGACTCTGCGTAATCGATTGTCTATGCCATCTCGGTTGAGCCAAACAAAATCTGTTGGAATCTAGCGAAAGCAAAGCGCTTTACATATCCTTTCGCTTTTGCCATCGGTCGTGTCTTTATGGTGATGGTAAAGTATGCAATTCGCATTGCAAATTCCCTCATGTATATACTCGCGTGTAATAGGTTTTACACCTACCACCTAGGTTTTTAAACCTTTCTTTGTTTTAAAATCGTACCTTTTAAAGGATACCGTTTTCTGCGTACTCTGCTTTGGTTTCCTTTGGCGCTCTGCTGTTGACAGCTGCGCGATAATAGTGCCGTTGACAGCTGTCACTGCAAGTGGCGTTGCCTAACGAACCTTCTGCCCATACCTTGCTTTAACCTTTATCAACGAGACACAGCGTCAAATAGGTCGAACGTTCACAGTTTTATTTTCAAAACGTGTGCATTTTGTCCGTTTCATAATGTAGACATGTTTTGTTACAATTAATCTCATAAATCCGGCAATCTAGTGATTGCTTTGCTTTCATGCTTGCTGGTTTTACAGCGGCCATGCGTCGGTGATGCAAATTGTTTCAATTCAATTTGGCGCTCTTTTGCAAGTAAATTGCATCCAACAAGTAAAAAAACACACCCACAATTTCTCCCCTTTCCTCGTTTCTTCGACATTGTTGTCGTGTTACTGCAGCTATAAAATCGTGCCAATCGCGGGAAACTGCAATTGGAATGGGGATTAATTCAATTTCACCACTCTGCCGCCACTTGCGCGGTGTGCATGTGTCGCAGCGCCCGTAGGGGATAACGGATAGATTGAATTTGGATTTTATCCAACAATCCAATTATACACACGCTTGGAGCGACGGCACCGTTCCGGAAGCGGAACCGAAACGGGGGGAGGGATGTTCAAACCGCCGCAGCACCATTGCCATTGCCAGAGGCCGCACACGTTTTGCTGTGCAATTTGTTGCAAATGATCTGTTATCGCATGCCTTTGAGGTGGGCGGGTAAACCACGGTCACCTAATGCAAGGCAACATTCCGCCGGAGAATCCTTTCCATGGTGATTTGGCTTTTTTAGCATGTTTACAAATTGAAACAGGTGTTCGGAATTTTACTTCCTATCACTTTGATATGTTTTTGTGGTAGGTTTTCCGTTTTTTTTAAACTTATATTGAATCAAAGTCTTCATTATTCAATTTGATTGTTACAATCGCAGAGCTACAGCCGTGGGTTTAGAAACGCATGAGATAACAAATATTTGCCCTAGCCCATCCCGGCCCAACTGATCAAACCGCAATCGATCATAAATTTCTTGTCACGTTCGCTGGCCCCTTTCCGCTAGCACGGAAAGCGAGATGTCGCACGCAGAAAATATACGTGTGTCACACCGTTTGGCCATCGTTTTTCCATTTTCTTACCGGCAAGATTGATCGACCGGGAAATGGACAAAATTCGATTTCACGTAGAAGGAAAGCAGGCAGCCCATTTTGACAGCACAACAACACCCTAGGCCGGCCCCGAAAAACAACAAGGATGACCTTTTGCGAGCCGCACGCACAGGACAACGGCTGAAAGAACACGGGTTTTCCGTCTAGCATGAGAGCGTTCGGTGCGGACGCGGTTCGTTTGGTGTGCCGCATCTTCCCACCGTCTACGGGATTCTGTTAATATTGTTTTCGGTGTGAGAGGTCCTTGATCTAATCCGCTTCACCGGAATATGGGTACTGTGGTGCGGTCCGTTCGATTGTTCTATCATTTTTGTTGTTGCAATTTCCGGTACCAGTCCTTTTTTTGTGCCGAAGACGGTCCGCTTATGTTTGCGTAGCGCTGATAATGATGTAGTAGGATGCTGCGGGGACGATAAGAGCGTGGAAGAAAAATCGATCGTAACCACCAAAGTTCGGGGG
>JXXA01002024.1:0-16449 GCA_000956255.1 Anopheles punctulatus | reverse complement strand
CGAACCGAAATTTCGGCTCGATTGCGCTGCTCGGCGGCGATTGTTTTCCGTGTCAGGCTGGCTGCTGCTTCCGTGCCCATGTTGCCAGCTAGTGTTGCTGGCCCGTGGCATGATGTCATCGCTAGCAACTCTCGATGGCCATCATTTACTGTTTTGATATTCGCGCTCTCTTCACCCACAGCTTCAAGCGTCCGATTGTGCGGAAACTAACAATACATCAACACAGAAACTGGGCAATTAGCTGCCGGAATACGGGCAGCTTGTAGAGTGCAATTTGAGCAAAGCATTATTGCGCGGAATATAAATAGAATTAAACAGAACAAATTATGCACACTTTGCTTTACTGTGCTTAGCATGAGGAATAAAAAAAAAACAAGATAAAATATATATATATACAGGCAAAGATCAAATGCTTCCAAAATAAATGACATTGGATAGTACTTAAGACAAGAAATCCTATAAAACGTAGAGTTTTTCCTATCTTTTTTGCCTGATAGTTAAGAACATGCAATAACTAGGTCAAAAGTGTTAGTTATTAAAATGTTGTTCTTAAATGAACACAAATATCTCTTTAGTGGTGGTTTCTTCGCGATCTTAAACAAAAACCACAAACGAAAACCAAGAGCCGCACAATCTCAGTAAATATTCGAATATAATTAGGTATCTCGGTACGCTCACTGGAAAATTTGGTTAAACCATAGCACTCAACACAACGGAAGCGCTTGCTAGACAACAGCACATCCTCGGTAGCCGCTAAGAAGATTAAGTATCTAGTAGCTTCTTCAACCGCTTGGACACTTACACACGCACACACATACATACACTGGTGCGCTCCGATCGGCGAAAGGCTTAAACCAAGGATGGGCCTAGAAAGCATTTGCGAATGGCACAGAAGGACAACCCCGTAAGAAAAACAAACAACCACCACGACACGTCTTGCTGCGGTCGTTTCAAAACTCCGCACAAATAGGCACACCGCGAACACAAACACACGCACACATACACACACACACACACACGCACAACCCCGAAATATTGCGGGGACGTAAAATTTATTTGCTTTTAATCCTCCTACGTGGGTTCGAATATATCGATTCGGTTATGTAATGGCAAGTTTTTAATGGCATACCGTCAGCCTGTTACGGTAGAGAAGAGGAGAAACAAGCGACGTTGAGGGGATGGCAGGGCCTGCGAGAGATATTCTACCACGGTGCTCTCTTTGCTAACAGTTTTATAAACGTTTGCATCATATTTCGATGCGAGGTGGGATCAAGACACCGTCAAGAGCGTTCAACAATTAATCAGCTTTCTCAGCGGAGCGGAAGGGGCGAACATCCTGGCAGGGGAGTGTTTGAAAAACAATGACAAGTACCGAAATAGAACCGAACTTGGCAACGAAAGGATTCGAAGATGATGGTACGGCTGTATGTTTTGTGTTTCCCTGTTCTGTCTTTTATGGTTCTTTTAAAACCCTATCCACATCGAGAAAAAGCTTATGGAAAGCAATCTAGATGATGAAAAAGTTTTTCGCTAACATCACATGCATTTTGTTTTATCTCAAGTTTTGATGCTATTACACATGTTCATACTAATAAGCATATGAAAATTTACTGAGACAGAAGCCTAAAACTTTGATCTCTCAAAAGGTTGCAGCACATCACTGCCTGCTGCTTGGCAGCAACGCCATTTACAACACCTAATGTGCCTTTTATGGGTGTCAAGGAACCAAAATTAAAATGGAAATCATCTTATCACGACGTTCGGCGCTGGTATTTGACGAGCAGCCCACGTCAGAGGCGAAAGGTTTACCTTTGCTAATTCACGCTTCCAGCTCGGCCCACGTACAACCCTTCGACATGCGTGCCTTTGTCACTAACGTGGGGCAGGATAAACAGAATGGACTCGTCGGCATGAGAGACAAGGGCCGTCCACCTAGGCTACCTCGTAAGATGCTAAGATGCTGCTTAAAATGGGCTGACCCGTTTGCACGCCAGGCCCCCTTTTGACACTCCTTCCGCTAGGGAATGTGTACTTAAGAAGTGGCTCCATCCACCTACGGCTCAAGGACGCTGCGGAAGCTTTATCTGACCGCCCCCGGAAGATCATTCGAACCGTATTGGAAAATACCTTATTGCCTAGCGTTGGCCAACGAAGAGTTGGCTCAAGGAAAGGATCGAACACACACCGCACCTAGCACCCACCTGCCTGATTCGCTACTGCCAGGCTAAAGAAAATAAACAAAAACTAACCGGTTTGTGAAGGATTCGGTTGGTTCCCCGGGTTTCTGGCTCCATTTCCTGCACCTGGACCATTTTTATACTCGGACCCTGGGGAGGGCGGGAAGCAAAACAGCACCCGGGCGTGTGTATTGATTCAGGATCGAACCCGAGCGGAGCAGCAACGGTCTGCAGTCGGGAAGTTTCGAGTCCGGCCGAAATTGTAACTTAGCACATTTATGGCGTGTGTGTGGTCCGTTTCGTTTTTTTTTTCGGACCCGTTTTCCGACGGACCGTGCAAAGAAACTCTCAGCCCCGATAGGCGAGCTCGTTGCAAAAACCGCCTATTGTGGGGAAAACTGAAGTATCATTCAGCCTCCGGTAGGCAGCGGCTTAGGTAACGAGACCTGCTGCTTAAAAAGCAACCGAATTCAAGACCGGCACTGTGTAACAAGCCTGGCAGAGTAGGAAAAAAAACTGTAAGATAAATCCACCGAACGTTATTTGACTGCTTAGTGGTCGCTTAAAGGTGTCTTGCTTTTCTCTGCTGATCTCACCTCAGCCGGAGTATGAAATTGTTCTCGGGCAAAAGCACCGAATAACAGCAAGAAATATACACGAATACTCCCGCACACACACACACTCACGGTGTGTTAAATAATAAAATAAAAATATGAATATTATACCCACGGGGTCAGTTTCATAACCTTCGCTTCCTCACGGATGACCCCGTGGGCAGCATTAACCGTGCAATGTCTGTTTCGACCCCGGGATGGGTTATAAGATACAGCGATGAAAGGTAGAATAAAACGAGCACCAGTGAAAGCTCAAACCAGCCGTTGGAACGGTGATCATCAAATTATCATGCCCAGAAAAAAAATTAAAATAAGCCAACCAGTCAGTAACCAGCATTGTGGAGATTGTTTGAAGCAATTCCGATGACATGGCGTTAGTAAACCCAAGAATAAGTTAATATTATGAGAAAAAAATCCTTCCTTTGGTATAAATCGATTGGATTCAAAGAATAGATTTGTTTACGTAAAAAAGCAAAGCTACAATCCAGGACATTTTTTCGTTCGCCTCGATATTCGACATCGGTGGCATCACGTTTATTAAACAGTGGGCCCACTAATTAAGATTTCCGACTCCGACATTTTGTGCTAGAAAAAAAACCCCTTGCGACATCGTCCAACGAACGCTGAGGATGTGTTGTTCGCATGGGGACAATATTTTACGAGCCTTGTTTCACTCATGACCCGCGATGATGACCTGCTTCGTTTCGTTTTATATTTGGTGGATATTCAACTGTCGACGGTCACACACGCACACAAAGACACGCACACCGAACGCTGCTAATGGCGTGGAGTTGGACAAAAGTTACACGATTATCCGTAACAAGGTTTTTGGCACTTTTCGCTTCATGGCTTATGCTCGAGCTCCGTTTTCCACGAGCGTGCCCGACTGATGTGAATGATTTTTCCTTCATCTCCTGCCGGAAAATTCACCCGGAGGAAAATGATTGGAAAGCGGAGTTAAAGCCTGCACCGAGTTCGAAGTCCACGGGGGCACCAAACAAACCAAAGCAAACCGAAATCTCACCGAGAATTTCCGTCCGCCGTGGAACAACACGGCGACACCCGCTGCCATCGGGAAAAAAGTTTAATTGATAAGGCAAATGTTTCGGGCCGCGATTTTCCCATACCGCGTTCCACTCGACTACCGCTACGGATGCCCTCGAAGGAGGTATCGAGATTTGGAAGTTTGTAAAACCGACATTCGTTCGTGGGTTTCTTTTGTTTTTTTTCCTGTTTGTTGCACTAGCGTTTTGTTTTTCTACCATGTCGAAATCAACACACACACACACACACACACTCACTCACGTTACATACTTTTAACACGCACACACACAGGTTCTTTTTTTTAAACCACACACACATGCACACGTACACCGCGTTGTGAAACTAAAAACAGGATGCTCTTCCTCGGCGGTGGTTTTTCGGTGTGGTTTAGGAGAAAACTTTTTTTTTGGGAAAGGAAAGAGTTTACCCACACAATATGTCCTGTGCGTGCTAGGCACGGGAAACCACAGTCCTACATACATCCACGCACACAAATACGTACGCCCGCATGCACACACACACACGCACACACAGCATCTGGCTCCGGGGTGGTTTCGTATGTTTGAGTTTACTTTTGCGCTCGAGTTTCTGAGACAGCCGGATGACGTTCGGCGTGCTGTGCGGGGCTGGGTGGCGGCAGGCGAGTTGAGGCCCAGATGTGAGGGTATTTTTTCACTCTTTTTGTTTTCGTTTCGTTTCACGGACAGCAACGGGGGGACGGAAAAGAAAGGAAAACGACGATTCGCGAAAGACACACATCCGCCTCACAGCCTGTTGGGTGGGAGGGGAATAAATTTCCCATTCCGTCAGCACTGCACTGTGCGCGCCTAGCTCTCCGTTGTGTCGCTCTGGTCGACTAAGACCGTGCTTTCATTCCATAGCACCGATAGTTCTTTTTTCGATCGCTTTTGTTTCCGTCGATTTAGGCTCCAAACGAGCCCGACCCGTCCGTCCGTCCGTGTGGCATTGTTGCGCAAAAATTATGATCGATGCACTGTGTGGGCAACCAACCTACCTCAGCATCCAACGAGTGCTTACGAAACGTCCATGTGACGCACACGGTACGGGGGGAACCTGCCGGATGCGGGATTCGCAAACCAGAGAAAACGCACTGCCTACCAAAAAACCGCGACACTGCGACCAGAAAACAGCTAAAACCCCACCGTTCCAGCCAGCCGTACACGCGCTCGAAGTCTGAGCGAGATTTCGCACACGGGCGGTAGTGCTTCGAGAAAGCACGCTGAACACGCACGCCCTTTACCACCCCGAACGGAGCCCGCGCAACCCGCGAGCCCAGTGTTTTTCCAAGCTCTCCCTGACTCGCTGTCGAACGGAACGGAAGATGATGGCGCCACACGGAACGCCACACGAGCACTCACGCACACAAACACATACGCACACACACAGAGACAAATACACGTTCAGGCACGTGGGCACGGTGTGGAAAGCGCACCAACACAGGCGTGCAGCAGACACACGCGGGGACGCGATCTTTACAGCGACCTTCGCCGATGGCTCTCGGTGGCGTTCGGTGTTATCATATTCAACAGAGTAGGTGGCAACGGAAAACCAAGTGGGCCGTACAAAATATTGTTTTTTGTTGTATTGTGTTTTTTTTTGCTTTTAATTATTCGCAACCCTTTGCGCTACGGATTCGTTGCTCTGGGCGTAATGAGAGCACGGAATAGCCGTGAAGTGGTCGACTGCGTAGCGCCTAAATAAACAGTAAAAAATAGAACAGAATTTTCTTCGCAAACAGCAAAACCCGCAGAGCGTCCTACCACGGCTGATGATCTACATCTATAAAGCACACCGGTGTCGGACTGTCTGTCGCTGGCGAGCGAACGGAAACGAAAGACGAAAAAATCAACAAAAAAAAAGCTACAAGTACACTTTGCGTTCCGAATAAAAAAACAATATTGCGAATATTGAGTGAAGCTTTTTGTTGTGTGCACCCTTTCGGTTGAAGGGCTTCCGTTCAACTGATGCTGGAGCGCGTTCTGGAGGCGAAGGAATCCTAGGATGGATCGACCACCACACAGGCGGGATGAGTGATCCCTCCCGTCACACAATGGTACCACCGTCCGTACAAATACACAGACACACGGTACGCGAACTTACACACACACGCGGACGGGCACGCGCGCGCGCGCGCCACCAGGGATGCGACAGAACGGGGCAAAAGCGCACACCGCACAACAATACACCGTACCGACAACACCACGAACGCACACACACACACACACGCGCGCACACCCAGCACACACGGACAGCTTCCAAGTTTCGTCCTTGTTTCGGGGCTGCTGCTGCTGCTGCGCTCGTGCCGCGCTGCTAGATACCGAATGGGAAACTGGCCACCGTTTGCTGCGGGAAATTCGGGAAGCTCAACCGACCGTACACGGTTCGGGAGGCTCTCTCGAGCATCCCGAGAGACCGTCATCGCTGGCGCAGACTCCACCGCGTGCGCGTCCGCTCGGGATCTATCACACGCCAGAAACGGGAACCGAAGCGAGCAGCATCGGATTCTCTCCCGGTACTTGACCTGTTAGTCAGACTTTCGTCCGGCCGCTTCGACACAGTGCACGGTTTGGCATGGCTGGAGAGAAATCAATTCCCAACCCAAAATGTGCACAACCATACACATACACACGCGCGCGCACAATAAGAGTGTCAAGCAGCAGCATCCATATGCTCCCATCGTTGTAAGCTGCCCCGCCGTGTGCTCCGGAGCGAGTCAAAACCAAAGCAAACCATCCAACCAACACACGTTCACCGATGCCGCTCCGGATGCTCTAGAAAGTGTGTCGGTTTTTTACACTATTGGTATTAGTACATTCTCTCGTCGTCCTTTGCGTCGGTCCTCACAGCCGCACCGTTACCACCGCGATCCGATCGTCCGGCGGTGTCGAGCGAAAAGCACACGAAAATGTTACCTAGACGACAGGAACGAAGAGAGCATCCCAATCTGACGAGGACCTGCGCACAGCATCCCGGTCGCAAAATGTTGTACACACACTCTCTTCGGAGCACAGCGTGCCAGTGGCGGTAGTGGTCGATACTCTCAGCGCACTTTTTTTCGGGAGAGCAACAAACATCATCAGTCCGTCATGCAAAACCCGTCATCATGATGACGGATGCTTTGGGAAAGAAAGCTCCGAAGTGGGACAGTACACATTTTTTGGATGAAGTTTAAAAGTTCAACTCATCTTCGGCTCGCAAAACTAGATCACACTCACACTGGCGCACGGTGGGCTAAAGCTGAACGTCCGCTTGACGAACGGTTTTGCCTCTGGGGTGTTGGTGCTGTGACTGCATACAGGTGGCGGACAAACCGTGAAATATGTTGCATACGATATTCATGTGAATGGATTGGAGGTAGGAAGATCCGTTTTATAACCATTCTGAGAAAGATGTTCAAAAACAAACAATTTTGTAACAAAAAAAAAAAACAAAGAAGTGATTTGTTACTTTTCCCAAAGCATTCCGTTCTATGTGTATTGAGTTGAAAAAACTAAATAAAACACACACGAAAACTAGAGGGACAAATTTTGAACAGCTGATTGCATACCTTTAGGCGCGCACGGGACAATGAAATGCAACCGTCGGATAGATTTTATTCGATCCACTGCACCATCCGTCCGCTCAGTCAGCTAAATTGTGACAGTCACAGCCGGAAGGATGAAAACCGCCCTTCCCCCCCAACCGTTCCCGACCTTCGACTTACCCGCGGACACAATTTCCGGTTCTATCCGAGCGGCGAAGCAAACCAACGCCGGCCACCGTTGCAGCACGTGCGAAACAATACTGCAGAGAAACCCGACTGGGACAATGCAGGCGTTTGTGATTTTGTTGCTGCTGCTGCTGCTACAGGCACAAATAAATTGCCCCAAATACCTGCACTGGTAAATGCTAACGTGCGAAGCAGCGAGGTAAAAGCGAGCAGCAAATCAAACAAATACACCAACGCCAGCCAGCTTCTCCAGTGGTTTGGAATAGAGTAAAAATCCGAACACTTCCTATTGTCACGTGCGCCCCGTTTTCAATCGATTAATTTGGGGTAGTGATTTGGGGCATTTAAAGCGTGCGAAGAGAGGGTGTTAAAGGCACACCGTGCAGGACTAATTATCCGATTCAGTGAAACACATCGTCACCTGGATGACTCTCCAAGGAAACAAACAATCGAACAGTTTTCTGGGAACAAAGATGAGATTATCCCAACGGTGTGCTACTGCTTCAGCTTGCGAAGCGTATGATGCGGTAAGCACCTTCGGTGCTTCTTCTTTCTTTCCAAATAATAAAAAAAAAACAATGACACGAACTAAACCAACCAACAAAATGAAAAGAATGCGACAAGCTGTCATAACGACACACCTTCACACGCGCGCTGACACAACACAGCACAAGAAATCGATAAACAAACCTACCACGCACCCACACGCGCCCGCTGATGACACGCCGACGGCTGCCGTTTGAGTGGAATTAAAACAACCGGGGACGAACGAGGAACAAGATTCAACAGGCGGCAGCAGCAGCAGCAGTAGCCGCACCATCAAAAACGCTTCGGTCTCGTGTATCGCCCACACCCCACAGCAAAGGCCACCGGTGCTAGAGAAAACAGACACCGTCAATCATGTAGCCACAAGCAACCGAAACCACCCCGAGCACAGATAAGAAAAGGGAATTACTTACGACCGACCCCCTCCCGTGTCTTGGCATTAAGCTCCGCCCGAAGATTTCCCACCGAATCCGGCCGTCTAATTTACCCGCCCGCGACTAAACGGAAGAAAGTAGCAGCCGACAAAACTGAAAAGCCCCTCCAACAAACCCGACCACACGAAACTTTGCCACCCCCAGCACACCCATCCCAGGCTGAGCGAAATGTGCGCAAAAAACGACGACGAAACGGGCCACTGCCACTCGTCTAACGCCAACAATCCATTTATGAAATGAGCGACGTTTGTTCGCCACCTAACGTCACTACATTAAACGAACATTATCATCCTTCATTATAAGGAGTTATTTAAGTCATAATTCTACCCCCTACGGCTCTCGCTTTCCGTTTGCAGCGGAGGCGAAAGCCCATGTCAGACCCATCAGCACGTCCATATCCTTTCGCATATCCCTTCCGTTCGTTGCTTCCGACACACGCAAAATCCATCACGAGGGTTTATCGCCGCTTCTTTCGTGCCCGTGTTACCTTTCTCTCGCACGCATTAAAAGATTTTATTCAAACAGTTCCCGCGCGGGAGTCAACGTCGTCGTTGGGTGGAAGATGTGTGTTCCGAAATGGATGTACTTCGACTTTTTTGATGGTTTTTAAATGATGCACATAGGCTTCGGGACGCGGGCAGCGGGCTAGCTACGCGCGCTCGCGGATAAGATAATGAGCATTTTTGTGGACGAATTTCGACAACACCGGTTACGCGGTTTCGGTTCAACCGAAGTTTCGATGTTCCACCATCCCCAATCACCGTTCCCGCTATCCTGCTTCGGTGAGATAAAATATGAAAACGTCATCGGTGGCGCCATAAGGCAAGCGGCACCAGGCGTCTCCACCGTGCCGGGAATTTGCCGCCCCAAGCAACTCGCGTGATATTTTCGTCGGGCGCGCCTTTAAAGTGTAATTACTGTTTCATTGATTTTGATCCTTCCCGCACGCTCGCTCCACGTTCACTATCTCGCTGGCCATTTTCCTGCGACACCTCGATGCCAGCGCCATGTTTGCGGATTAGAGGGAACAGTGAATGTTTAAGAAACGCGCGCTACCCACCCACACACGCGATTGCGATCTTAGCCGTTTGTGTCGCTTTGGCAGCGTCGTGGTGCGAGGAACGTTCACTTTCCAACCCGGGAAATTTCACACCATGACCCCATGCGCCGGTTCACGTTTTACGACCGTCGTTCGGCAAACTTCGCCTCAACTGCAGCCAACACCGACCGGCTCCGAAGCCTTCGTATCCGGCGTAGAATCCGGGGTGCCACTTTACAAGACATCTTAAGTGCTCGAATTTGTTGCGCAACCGAAACCATTATAAACTGATTGAAATTTAATGAAGTCTAAACAAACTAAGATCCCTTTCGCCACCATCATCCACAGGCGGAAAGCCAATGACACGGTATGGGGAGGGGAAAGCACCCCCAGCCGCTAAAGCTGTCAGCGTTTTCGGCCGACCCGCTGACACACAGTTCGCTTTGATGTTCGTGTCAGCGAGTGCGCGACATTTTTCGATCGGGGAAAGCGATTTTTCGATGTCAACCGTGTGTTTTGCCGCCGGAAAGCAATCCATCGGAGGCATCTCTGTTTTCGTTTTAAATTTTGTTTGTGTGTTTTCTATTTTGTTTCTTTCATTCAGCACCGCAACCGATTCCTACTTGCGTTACGTTGCTAGGAAACGCGGCACAGGGGATTTAGTAATTGACATTATTAGATTAATTATAGGCATTGCGTGTGGCATTAGCTGTTTGTGCGACTGAACATACGCCTCTTCCACGTTTCCATGTGTTTGTCGAGGTCACATTCTAACCACGAAGAGAAGACATCGCTGGTTTGAGCAAGAAAATAAGATTAAGATGTCTATGTATTCTAAGACAGCATACAGTCAAATGTGTCATATATGCACCAACATCACGTACAATGAAAAAAAGTTGTTTTTAATTTTATCGCTTTTAAAGCGGTATCGTAAATATTTATACAATTTTTAGGTAAAACTAACATCAATGCGTTTGAAAGTTATATTTCTGTGAATTCGCAAAAATATGAGATTAAAGATTGTTTTACAATTTATTTTATTAAAAATATCATTCATCTGTTATGAAAGAAAATAAAATGCAAATTTACACAAGTGATTCTGGATTAAATTTAAAAGAAAAAGCTAACCCTTAATTCACTTTCCTTTGCTTCACTCCACGTCAAAAAAGTACCCAACCACCACGACCACAAAATTGCCAAAAGATGCAACTAGCCGACGCTTTCTCCACTTCATTACCCCGCAAAACCACAACTACACAAAACTGCACCCTCGCGTACAGAGGGCACCCACACACGTCCATAAACGAATGTTTATGTTCCCCTGTGAAGTGATTCGTCATAAAACGGACGTGTTAAGCACGGTTTTGAGCCAGTACTTTTGGCAAATTACAAGCGCACACATCATGTCGAAAGGTCGGTAAGATGAGCCGGTGGGAGAGCGTTGGTAAGATGAGGCACTCAACCCCTCGGCTAGCTGAAACGTTACCGAAGCGAACGACGTGCTCTGCCGAGCATGAGGTGCTAGGCTAACGGCCCCGAGTTTTAAGTTGGCCGTGCTTGGTATCGGGTCCGGAAAGATGGCCAGTAATTCTGAGAACAAATGAAAGAATGCTGCTCCAAATGAGCCATACAACATTTCTGGCCAGTGCCTGCTGCGTCGGCATAATTCTCCAGAGAAATCCACCACGGGTTATCTTTTTTTTTGTGTTCCTTTATCTTTCCGAGCAGATATTTAATTAAACAATACTGGAGATACTAAACCCGGTACTACAACTCCACTCGGGAACCTTTGCACTGGCACAGGAAGAATGAGAAGTAGCAAAAAAAAGGATCTTTTAATGCAAACAGAGCACAGGCTTAGCATGGGAATGCTTCTTTTGCGTCTGGGATAGGATATGGAGCAGTGACAATGCAAAGAATAGAGCAGACGGGATCATGTTTCAACGAAATAAATACCTGATTGTGTAGATGTTTGATTTCTTTTTCCAGATTCATGTCCAGTACCGGTGTTTGCGTACTCTTACCTGGAAATGGAAAGGAAACAAAAATAGATCAAATTTAAACGGGAAAAAACCAACGAGCAAGTTCCATTTTGATATTTAAATGCACATGTTTTTATCGATTAGAAGCAACAATTTGCCTTTGTGTATTATTTGTCGAACTAAAAATAACGAACCTACGTTGCATTCGCACCATGCAAAACTACTTTTTCCATGTTCGCATCCAACCCCACCGATAGATAATCCTATTTCGATCTACTGCTCTCATTCAAATAATATATAGCAATAAAGCCGCTCCCCGCTTTCCCACGGCAAAAGATGTCCATGCAGCAACTATCCGGGTCCGGGTCCCGCTTCGAAAGACGCTGGTCAAATCTCGTTCGACAAGCTGCTTAAGCTGGCTGGCTGATGGATCCGGGTGCTTCAATTTTATTGCTTCAAATTGATGTTCGCCAAGCAGGGATGCAATCCATCTGCCTCTTCCCAGCAAGATTTATTATTGTAACAATGTAAAACCGGGGCACGGGCCCGCATCCCGCAAACACGATCTTCCGAGCATCACACCGACAACGGTTGGTGGTAAGAAAAAAGCTCGTTCAGCCGAGATAAAGCTGCTTCGATTTGTGTGCCGGTTGTACGAGCGTTGAAGGCGAACAACCATTGTACAGGATGAAAAAGAATCCGTGTAGCTGCCTTTGCAACTATTCCGCCGATGGAAGACACAAAACTACTCGAGACTCGACATGGACAAAACTGTTATCCCGTACGGATTCACCGTTGCCGATAAACTCACCGTGGCCTCCACCGTACAACTGCTCCGACTTATATTTTTCTCGATTAAGAAGATCTCCAGCCGGGGACCGAAGCACCGGTTTTTCTTTATTCGAAGTATTTATGTCTAGTTCGCCTGCGGCTTTTCTTTTGCCTTCATTTCACAAACATAGTTCAGTGCGGCAGAAGTAGCACTTCTTGCACGAACTTTATTTTTTCCGTTTAACTTCCAAGAAACGTTTACCTCACCAAAACACAGTTTGCATCCGTCGCAGGGAGACACATTACTGCTGAAAACGGTTCCGATTGCTTTCTCGAATCCATTCGAACTTCTCTCGAACATACGAAACATGAACGGTTCATTGACCATTTTCGAATGCTGTTTTCAATATTATTTGAATCTGAAGCTAGTCCAATACACTTTACTGAACTACGGCACAAATCATGCTGCAAAACAAGGAAAACAAAATGTGTCGTTGTAACATTTATTGTTCATCTACGTTCAGAATTATATCGTAAAAAAAAGACAGAAGTGACTGTTTCGTGTGCATAAAACTAATTTAATTCAGTAAAACTGATGCACTTTTGTGCATTGCTTAAGTCATATCTTGCCATCACTTATTTATTTACTAGCGTGATTTCCATATGGTAATCGCGGATGGTTCTGTTTGCTTGCAATTATAAACATTACTCGACTAGCAAGACTACGAATTTGGTAATTAAATTCACTTTTTCACAACTGCTCTTTGAACGGTAAAACTTGGAAAATATAATCAATTTGGGTATGTTTTCTGCCCAATGCTTGACTTGTCTTTACTTCAATTTCGAAATAGATGCTCTTGCCGTACAAGTGTACATCTGTGAAATGTTCGAAATCGCTTCCCGTAAACACACAACTAAGATCCGTAAACACACACACACACACACTGGCTTCCACATTTTCCACGAAGCTCGGTAACGAGTGTGTCCTTTCTCGGGTGCTACGGGTAGCTCAAATATTAATCATGAAATTTAGCCAATTTACGTGCGGCTTTCCATTAATAATGAAGCGCTCCGCATAATAAATCAATGCATCTCGTTAGCTCCGATAGTTTGCTGCGATGCCAGGACGACGGTCCGATTCTGGTGCAGCTGTGCATCTATCAATGGTTACAAGAGCGACGCGGCTACGCGTGTCACCTGACCATCGCAGTAAACCAACATGGAATGCCACCTGAAGCACTGATGAAGTGGAATTGTGGTGTGCTATCGACGAAAATTCCGCTTAAAAATATTATCATGCAAGATGAAGTACACTACCGTCCAATTAGTGCACTTACGCTCAGACGAATATGCAACAGGTCTCCAACGGAAAATTAATTTAATATTTTTTATGAAATTGCAAGTATGAAAATGTTGAACACTATTAATTATTTTTCTGTCATTAAAAATTCCATCTTATTCAGACGTCGTTTACACATTAAGTTCAAATCGTGTTAAATTTGTAACTAAATTCATCAAATTTAAGTGAATTGCCTACAGATTATTTCAAAAGCTTTCCAATGAAATGGTCCAAGGACTACTAGGACTATGTTAAGACTTATCTCCGTTAGTATGTTCCTTGCATCTTTGTTCTTGGAGTTGAATTGAGAATAAGCAACTCTCACTCGTTGACGCTACTTCGTAGTAGAATGGATTAGAACAGTATACCCAGAAACAAGCAACAAGCGCAAAATCGGAACGAATATTACCATACCATTCGCATTTCACCATATGTCAACTGCACTTTTCAAAACTGCGACAAAAGAACTGAAAAGATGGTTTAAGCATCGAATGAAATGCTTCATACCGACTTTTTTTGTGTCGCTACACGGTGGTATAACTAATTTCATATTTAATTTCACATCACAAAGTTGAACGATTCAACCCGTTGCCCGAGCGCTGGTGGCTGCAACCATCGTCGAGCTTACTTTTTAATCTGCGGACCTGTTCCCGACTGCTGCAAAACTTTTGATCCACCCCCCCCCCCTCCTTCCCCCTCTCACTGAACGAAACGAATATTCTTATATGACATCTACAAGTACTGTGCGTGTGTGTGCGTGTGTGAAGCAGCTTACATCATGATGGCGAACGCAGTAACGAACAGCACGAGAACACGACGGGCCAAACCACACCAACCGGTTGTCATCGTGACGGGTGTTTTGCTGGCGTGGCACGCGGGAAAACTTTCCCATGTTAATCTGGTTCTCTTATTTTCCAACCGCACCCACCGACAGTTACTTCTTTCGCGAGCGCCCTTCATGCCCCGTAACACACCATTGTTTTTGAAGGTACGGTAATGTTTAAGAAACGATTCCGAGTACATGTAAGGTTCCCCGGTGCCATGCAGAAGGTATTAATGCATGTATTGTGCATGGCAATGAGGATCGTATCTGCCACCGGATACTATCCCGTTTCTCGAGAAAACATTTAATTCCATATTCAAGCACATCTGGGCGAACGACCGCACACACCGATACGCAGCAAGCATTATTCAAATAAGAGCCATAGCTTGTTATTTCATCATCACCAGTCACCATAATCAACACCTGCTCATCGTCTTGGGGAGCAAACGACTGCAAACAAAAATAAAAAAAAACTTTCCCATCCAACCGCAACACGATATCCCTCGGAATTCACAATCAAATTATGCGACTAGAAGAAGCCTTTAAAGCGAGCAAATGTTTTGCTCATATCATAAATAAAATCCAACGGAGCGGGGCAAATAACTTTTCCATCGCCAGTCGGGTTGTGTATATTTTTTAACCCATTCAAATGATTTTGTCATCTCTTGTTTCCTAGCCTACGAGTTCGAGCACACAAGCACGGAACCCAACACAATTCTTCCAAGCTGCAACACGATCGGTCGCTTGTCCATTTCTCAAATTGATGCTCTTGCAATTTCGTCCCGTTTCAAGCTTCTCGTTTACCGTCACAGTATAATTTGCATATTTTTCCTTGCCAGTCCAAAGGTTAAATGATGGCGCTCCGAATGGTTCGCTCAACCGTGCCGAATGCAGGAGGAAAATGCATATTCCAAGACATTATGGAACGGTTATTTTGTTTTGAGCAAGATCCAAATAAAGTCTTTTAAGATACAAAGTTAAAGCCCGAAACCTTAGCTATATTCCTAACGTTGTGCTTTAAAGGAACACCAATCGGTAAAGGTTTCTACACCTGTTAAACAGTTTCATTACCAAAACCCTCATGGTATTTTCTACGGATTGACACAAAAATGGAACCGTCTCGCTTGAACCGTATCCCATTCGCACACAATTATGCAACTAACAGCCAGCAGTTACATTGGTCGGCCAACCGAAAGATAGCTCTAGTTTTATTATAGCTTCATGGTATTTATTCAAAGCTTAAATAAACATATGCTCCCGCACCAACCCCCGTGCGAAACGACCAGACAACCGCGATACATAAATGCATGTGCATTTCCTCGTTCCTAGTCTCGCTCGGAACGTCCGCCCTACAGCTACATGACAGATACATGCGAAGAGGAAATTAAATACACCACCTAAATCGATGACACCTTCCGCTACACTCCGGTTCCGGTTCGTCGGTCGAGGGAAGAAGGATAAGGGGGGGGGGGGGACAGTGGGTTGGGATAGGGAGTTGGGTATATGTGTTACACTAACAGGTGCACCTGTTGACAGCTGAACACCAGTGTGGCCAGTTCACAGCCGGCTGTACTCTTCTTGGTGTACTCGGGGAGTGTTCTGCTATCTGACAGGTGCTAACAATGTACTAGCTCTTTGCGGTTTAGGAAGTTCGCTCTTCCCCCTCATGTGGGTCTATTCCGCTAAGCGGTTTGTTTCAAGGAAGTGGTGAGCACCAGAGTTGTAAAAAAATATTTATATATTTTTTTAAAATCAAGGTTTCAATAAACAACCTTCATCTTTGCTTTCGGTCTTGGTAGCCGTTAAATTGAATAGGATATCGAAGGATAATCGACTGAATATTGTTTTCAACACTAACATACAACGGTACGGTTTCGTGTCACGTTTAGGCGAGAAATTCAAAAAAAAATCTACTACCATCGAAAGCACCTTGCCGTTAATAAAGGTTTT